>JAWPHD010017416.1:0-44732 GCA_037043455.1 Cyrtodaria siliqua | reverse complement strand
CACATATATGCAGTTCTTACGCATATATATTCCGTTCTTACGCATATATATTCAGTTCTTACACATATAATTCAGTTCTTACTCATATATATTCAGTTCTTACGCATATATATTCAGGTTCTTACGCATATATATTCAGTTCTTACGAATATATATTCAGTTCTGACACATATATATTCCGTTCTTACACATATATATTCAGTTCCTACGCATATATATTCAGTTCTTACACATATATATTCAGTTCTTACTCATATATTCAGTTCTTACGCATATATATCAGTTCTTACGCATATATATTCAGTTTTACGCATATATATTCAGTTCTTACGGATATATTTTCAGTTCTTACGCATATATATTCCGTTCTTATGCATATATATTCCGTTCTTACGCATATATATTCAGTCTTATGCATATATATTCCGTTCTTACGCATATATATTCAGTTCATTCGCGCCATATATATTCCGTTCTTACGCATATATATTCCGTTCTTACGCATAAATTTAGTTCTTACGCATATATTCAGTTCTTACGCATATATATTCCATTCTTACGCATATATATTCAGTTCTTACACATATATATTTAGGTTCTTACACATTTATATTCAGTTCTTACATATATATATTCGTACTTATGCATATATATTCCGTTATTACGCATATATTCAGTTCTTACACATATATATTCAGTTCTTACGCATATATATTCCGTTCTTACCCATATATATTCCGTTCTTACGCATATATATTCAGTTCTTACGAATATATATTCAGTTCTGACACATATATATTCCGTTCTTACACATATATATTCAGTTCCTACGCATATATATTCAGTTCTTACACATATATATTCAGTTCTTACTCATATATTCAGTTCTTACGCATATATATTCAGTTCTTACGCATATATATTCAGTTTTACGCATATATATTCAGTTCTTACGGATATATTTTCAGTTCTTACGCATATATATTCCGTTCTTATGCATATATATTCCGTTCTTACGCATATATATTCAGTTCTTACGCATATATATTCCGTTCTTACTCATATATATTCAGTTCTTGCGCATATATATTCCGTTATTACGCATATATATTCCGTTCTTACGCATAAATTTAGTTCTTACGCATATATTCAGTTCTTACGCATATATATTCCATTCTTACGCATATATATTCAGTTCTTACACATATATATTTAGTTCTTACACATTTATATTCAGTTCTTACAGATATATATTCCGTACTTATGCATATATATTCCGTTATTACGCATATATTCAGTTCTTACACATATATATCAGTTCTTACGCATATATATTCCGTTCTTACCCATATATATTCCGTTCTTACGCATATATATTCCGTTCTTACGCATATATATTCCGTTCTTACGCATATATATTCCGTCTTAGGCATATATATTCCGTTCTTACGCATATATATTCAGTTCTTACACATATATATTCAGTTCTACACAAATATATTCTGTTCTTACACATATATATTCAGTTCTTACACATATATATTCAGTTCTTAGACATATATATTCAGTTCTTACACATATATATTCAGTTCTTGCGCATATATATTCAGTTCTTACGCATAAATATTCCGTTCTTACGCATATATATTCAGTTCTTACGCTATATAATTCAGTTCTTACGGATATATATTCAGTTCTTACGCATTATATCCGTTCTTACGCATATATATTCAGTTCGTACACATATATTCAGTTCTTACGCATATATATTCCGTTCTTATGCATATATATTCAGTTCTTACAAATATATTCAGTTCTTACACATATATATTCAGTTCTTACGCATATATATTCAGTTCTTACGCATATATATTCAGTTATTACGAATATATATTCAGTTCTGACACATATATATTCAGTTATTACACATATATATTCAGTTCTTACACATATATATGCCGTTCTTACGCATATATATTCCATTCTTACGCATATATTTAGTTCTTACGCATATATATTCAGTTCTTACGCATATATATTCAGTTCTTACGCATATATTCAATTCTTAAGCATATATTCCGTTCTTACGCATATATATTCCGTTCTTACGCATAAATTTAGTTCTTACGCATATATTCAGTTCTTACGCATAAATATTCCATTCTTACGCATACATATATTCAGTTCTTACACATATATATTTAGTTCTTACACATTTATATTCAGTTCTTACAGATATACATTCCGTATTTATGCATATATATTCCGTTATTACGCATATATTCAGTTCTTACACATATATATTCAGTTCTTACGCATATATATTCCGTTCTTACCCATATATATTCCGTTCTTACGCATATATATTCCGTTCTTACGCATATATATTCCGTTCTTACGCATATATATTACGTTCTTAGGCATATATATTCCGTTCTTACGCATATTTATTCAGTTCTTACACATATATATTCAGTTCTTACACATATATATTCTGTTCTTACACATATATATTCAGTTCTTGCACATATATATTCAGTTCTTACACATATATATTCAGTTCTTACACATATATATTCAGTTCTTACACATTTATTATCAGTTCTTACGCATATATATTCAGTTCTTACTCATATATTCAGTTCTAACGCATATATATTCAGTTCTTACGCATATTTATTCAGTTCTTACGGATATATATTCAGTTCTTACGCATTTATATTCCGTTCTTACGCATATATATTCAGTTCTTACACATATATGCAGTTCTTACGCATATATATTCTGTTCTTACGCATATATATTCAGTTCTTACACATATATTCAGTTCTTACACATATATATTCAGTTCTTACGCATATATATTCAGTTCTTACGCATATATATTCAGTTCTTACGAATATATATTCAGTTCTGACACATATATATTCAGTTATTACACATATATATTCAGTTCTTACACATATATATGCCGTTCTTACGCATATATATTCCATTCTTACGCATATATTCAGTTCTTACGCATATATATTCCGTTCTTACGCATATATATTCAGTTCTTACACATATATATTTAGTTCTTACACATATATATTCAGTTCTTACAGATATATTCCGTTCTTATGCATATATATTCCGTTATTACGAATATATTCAGATCTTACACATATATATTCAGTTCTTACGCATATATATTCCGTTCTTACGCATATATATTCCGTTCTTACGCATATATATTCCGTTCTTACGCATATATATTCAGTTATTACGCATATATATTCAGTTTTTACGCATATATATTCCGTTCTTACGCATATATATTCAGTTCTTACACATATATATTCAGTTCTTACACATATATATTCAGTTCTTACACATATATATTCAGTTCTTACACATATATATTCCATTCTTACGCATATATATTCCGTTCTTACGCATATATATTCCGTTCTTACGCATATATATTCAGTTCTTACGCATATATTCAATTCTTACGCATATATTCAGTTCTTACGCATATATATTCCGTTCTTATGCATATATATTCAGTACTTACGCATATATATTCCGTTCTTACGCTTATATATTCAGTTCTTACACATATATATTCAGTTCTTACGCATATATATTCAGTTATTACGCATATATATTCAGTTCTGACACATATATATTCAGTTCTTACACATATATATTCAGTTCTTACACATATATATGCCGTTCTTACGCATATATATTCCATTCTTACGCATATATTCAGTTCTTACGCATATATTTTCAGCTCTTACGCATATATATTAAGTTCTTACGCATATATATTCCGTTCTTACGCATATATATGCCGTTCTTACACATATATATTCCATTCTTACGCATATATTCAGTTCTTACGCATATATTTTCAAGTCTTACGCATATATATTAAGTTCTTACACATATATATTTAGTTCTTATGCATATATATTCAGTTCTTACGCATATATATTCCGTTCTTACGCATATATATTCAGTTCTATCACATATATATTTAGTTCTTACTCATATATAATCAGTTCTTACAGATATATATTCCGTTCTTATGCATATATATTCCGTTATTACGCATATATTTAGTTCTTACACATATATATTCAGTTCTTACGCATATATATTCCGTTCTTACCCATATTTATTCCGTTCTTACGCATATATATTCCGTTCTTACGCATATATATTCCGTTCTTACGCATATATATTCCGTTCTTACGCATATATATTCAGTTCTTACGCATATATATTCCGTTCTTACGCATATATATTCAGTTCTTACACATATATATTCAGTTCTTACACATATATATTGAGTTCTTACACATATATATTCCATTCTTACGCATATATATTCCGTTCTTACGCATATATATTCAGTTCTGACACATATATATTCAGTTCTTACACATATATATTCAGTTCTTACACATATATATGCCGTTCTTACGCATATATATTCCATTCTTACGCATATATTCAGTTCTTACGCATATATTTTCAGCTCTTACGCATATATATTAAGTTTTTACGCATATATATTCCGTTCTTACGCATATATATGCCGTTCTTACACATATATATTCCATTCTGACGCATATATTCAGTTCTTAAGCATATATTTTCAGCTCTTACGCATATATATTAAGTTCTTACGCATATATATTCCGTTCTTACGCAAATATATTCAGTTTTTACGCATATATATTCCGTTCTTACGCATATATATTCAATTCTTACACATATATATTTAGTTCTTACTCATATATATTCAGTTCTTACAGATATATATTCCGTTCTTATGCATATATATTCCGTTATTACGCATATATTCAGTTCTTACACATATATATTCAGTTCTTACGCATATATATTCCGTTCTTACCGATATATATTCCGTTCTTACGCATATATATTCCGTTCTTACGCATATATATTCCGTTCTTACGCATATATATTCAGTTCTTACGCATATATATTCAGTTCTTACGCATATATATTCCGTTCTTACGCATATATATTCAGTTCTTACAATTATATATTGAGTTCTTACACATATATATTCCATTCTTACGCATATATATTCCGTTCTTACGCATATATATTCCGTTCTTAGGCATATATATTCAGTTCTAACGTATATATTCAATTCTTACGCATATATTCAGTTCTTACGCATATATGTTCCGTTCTTATGCATATATATTCAGTTCTTACGCATATATATTCAGTTCTTACGCATATATATTCCATTCTTACGCATACATATTCCGTTCTTACGCATATATTCAGTTCTTACACATATATATTCCGTTCTTACGCATATATATTCCGTTCTTACGCATATATATTTCGTTCTTACGCATATATATTCCGTTCTTACACATATATATTCCGTTCTTACACATATATATTAAGTTCTTACACATATATATTCAGTCCTTACAAATATATAGTCCGTTCTTACGCATATATATTCAGTTCTTACGAATAAATTAAGTTCTTACGCATATATATTCAGTTCTTACACATATATATTCAGTTCTTACGCATATATATTGAGTTCTTACACATATATATTCAGTTCTTACACATATATATTCCATTCTTACGCATATATATTCCGTTTTTACGCATATATATTCCGTTCTTACGCATATATATTCAGTTCTTACGCATATATTCAATTCTTACGCATATATTGAGTTCTTACGCATATATATTCCGTTCTTATGCATATATATTCAGTTCTTACGCATATATATTCCGTTCTTACCCATATATATTCCGTTCTTACGCATATATATTCCGTTCTTACGCATATATATTCCGTTCTTACGCATATATATTCCGTTCTTAGGCATATATATTCCGTTCTTAAGCATATATATTCAGTTCTTACACATATATATTCTGTTCTTACACATATATATTCAGTTGTTCTTACACATATATATTCAGTTCTTACACATATATATTCAGTTCTTACACATATATATTCCGTTCTTACGCATATATATTCCATTCTTACGCATATCTATTCCGTTCTTACGCATATATATTCCGTTCTTACGCATATATATTCCATTCTTACGCATATCTATTCCGTTCTTACGCATATATATTCCGTTCTTAGGCATATATATTCCGTTCTTACGTATATATTCTATTCTTACGCATATATTCAGTTCTTACGCATATATATTACGTTCTTATGCATATATATTCAGTTCTTACGCATATATATTCCGTTCTTACGCATATTGTGTTCAGTTCTTACGCATATATTCAGTTCTTACGCATATATATTCCTTTCTTACGCATACATATTCCGTTCTTAAGCATATATTCAGTTCTTACACATATATATTCCGTTCTTACACATATATATTCAGTTCTTACACATATTTATTCCGTTCTTACGCATATATATTCCGTTCTTACGCATATATACTTCGTTCTTACGCATATATATTTCGTTCTTTCACATATATATTCCGTTCTTACACATATATATTAAGTTCTTACACATATATATTCAGTTCTTACAAATATATATTCCGTTCTTACGCATATATATTCAGTTCTTACGGATATATTAAGTTCTTACGCATATATATTCAGTTCTTACACATATATATTCAGTTCTTACGCATATATATTCCGTTCTTACTCATATATATTCCGTTCTTACGCATATATATTCCGTTCTTACGCATATATATTCCGTTCTTACGCATATAATTTCCGTTCTTATGCTTATATATTCAGTTCTTACACATATATATTCCGTTCTTACGCATATATATTCCGTTCTTACGCATATATATTCCGTTCTTACGCATATATATTTAGTTCTTACACATATATATTTAGTTCTTGCACATATATATTCAGTTCTTACAGATATATTCCGTTCTTACACATATATATTCCGTTCTTACGCATATATATTCCGTTCTTACGCATATATATTCCGTACTTACGCATATATATTCAGTTCTTACACATATATATTCCGTTCTTAGGCATATATATTCCGTTCTTACGCATATATATTCCATTCTTACACATATATTCAGTTCTTATGCATATATATTCAGTTCTTACGCATATATATTCAGTTCTTACGCATATATATTCAGTTCTGACACATATATATTCAGTTCTTACACATATATATTCCGTTCTTACGCATATATATTCCGTTCTTACGCATATATATTCCGTTCTTACGCATATATATTCAGTTCTTACACATATATATTTAGTTCTTACACATATATATTCAGTTCTTACAGATATATTCCGTTCGTATGCATATATATTCCGTTATTACGCATATATTCAGTTCTTACACATATATATTCAGTTCTTACGCATATATATTCAGTTCTTACGCATATATATTCCGTTCTTACGCATATGTATTCCGTTCTTAGGCATATATATTCAGTTCTTACGCATATATATTCAGTTTTTACGCATATATATTCCGTTCTAACGCATATATATTCAGTTCTTACACATATATATTCAGTTCTTACACATATATTTTCAATTCTTACACTTATATATTGAGTTCCTACACATATATATTCCATTCTTACGCATATATATTCCGTTCTTACGCATATATATTCCGTTCTTACGCATATATATTCAGTTCTTACGCATATATTCAATTCTTACGCATATATTCAGTTCTAACGCATATATATTCCGTTCTTATGCATATATATTCAGTACTTACGCATATATATTCCGTTCTTACGCATATATATTCAGTTCTTACGCATATATATTTCGTTCTTACGCATATATATTCAGTTCTTACAGATATATATTCAGTTCGACGCATATATATTCAGTTCTTACGCATATATATTCAGTTCTTACGCATATATATTCAGTTCTTACGCATATATTTTCAGCCCTTACGCATATATATTAAGTTCTTACGTATATATATTCCGTTCTTACGCATATATATTCCGTTCTTACGCATAAATTCAGTTCTTACGCATATATTCATTTCTTACGCATATATATTCCGTTCTTACGCATATATATTCAGTTCTTACACATATATATTTAGTTCATACACATATATATTCAGTTCTTACAGATATATATTCCGTTCTTATGCATATATATTCCGTTATTACGCATATATTCTGTTCTTACACATATATATTCAGTTCTTATGCATATATATTCCGTTCTTACCCATATATATTCCGTTCTGACGCATATATATTCCGTTTTAAGGCATATATATTCCGTTCTTACGCATATATATTCAGTTCTTACGCATATATATTCAGTTCTTACACATATATATTCAGTTCTTACACATATATATTCAGTTCTTACACATATATATTCAGTTCTTACGCGTATATATTGAGTTCTTACACATATATATTCCATTCTTACGCATATATATTCCGTTCTTACGCATATATATTCCGTTCTTACGCATATATATTCCGTTCTTACGCATATATATTCCGTTCTTACGCATATAATTTCCGTTCTTACGCATATATATTCAGTTCTTACACATATATATTCCGTTCTTACGCATATATATTCCGTTCTTACGCATATATATTCCGTTCTTAGGCATATATTCAGTTCTTACACATATATATTTAGTTCTTGCACATATATATTCAGTTCTTACAAATATATTCCGTTCTTACACATATATATTCCGTTCTTACGCATATATATTCCGTTCTTACGCATATATATTCCGTCCTTACGCATATATATTCAGTTCTTACACATATATATTCCGTTCTTAGGCATATATATTCCGTTCTTACGCATATATATTCCATTCTGACGCATATATTCAGTTCTTACGCATATATATTCAGTTCTTACGCATATATATTCAGTTCTTATGCATATATATTCAGTTCTGACACATATATATTCAGTTATTACACATATATATTCCGTTCTTACGCATATATATTCCGTTCTTACGCATATATATTCCGTTCTTACGCATATATTTTCAGTTCTTACACATATATATTTAGTTCTTACACATATATATTCAGTTCTTACAGATATATTCCGTTCGTATGCATATATATTCCGTTATTACGCATATATTCAGTTCTTACACATATATATTCAGTTCTTACGCATATATATTCAGTTCTTACGCATATATATTCCGTTTTTACGCATATATATTCCGTTCTTACGCATATATATTCAGCTCTTACGCATATATATTCAGTTTTTACGCATATATATTCCGTTCTAACGCATATATATTCAGTTCTTACACATATATATTCAGTTCTTACACATATATTTTCAGTTCTTACACTTATATATTGAGTTCCTACACATATATATTCCATTCTTACGCATATATATTCCGTTCTTACGCATATATATTCCGTTCTTACGCATATATATTCAGTTCTTACGCATATATTCAATTCTTACGCATATATTCAGTTCTTACGCATATATATTCCGTTCTTATGCATATATATTCAGTACTTACGCATATATATTCCGTTCTTACGCATATATATTCAGTTCTTACGCATATATATTTCGTTCTTACGCATATATATTCAGTTCTTACAGATATATATTCAGTTCGTACGCATATATATTCAGTTCTTACGCATATATATTCAGTTCTTACGCATATATATTCAGTTCTTACGCATATATTTTCAACCCTTACGCATATATATTAAGTTCTTACGTATATATATTCCGTTCTTACGCATATATATTCCGTTCTTACACATAAATTCAGTTCTTACGCAGATATTCAGTTCTTACGCATATATATTCCGTTCTTACGCATATATATTCAGTTCTTACACATATATATTTAGTTCATACACATATATATTCAGTTCTTACAGATATATATTTCTTTCTTATGCATATATATTCCGTTATTACGCATATATTCTGTTCTTACACATATATATTCAGTTCTTACGCATATATATTCCGTTCTTACCCATATATATTCCGTTCTTACGCATATATATTCCGTTTTTAGGCATATATATTCCGTTCTTACGCATATATAATCAGTTCTTACGCATATATATTCAGTTCTAACACATATATATTCAGTTCTTACACATATATATTCAGTTCTTACACATATATATTCAGTTCTTACACATATATATTCTGTTCTTACACATATATATTCAGTTCTTACGCATATATATTCAGTTCTTACTCATATATTCAGTTCTAACGCATATATATTCAATTCTTACGCATATATATTCAGTTCTTACGCATATATATTCAGTTCACACGCATATATATTCCGTTCTTACGCATATATATTCCGTTCTTACGCATATATATTCAGTTCTTACGCATTTATAATCTGTTCTTACGCATATATATTCAGTTCTTACACATATCTTCAGTTCTTACGCATTTATATTCCGTTCTTACGCATATATATTCAGTTATTACACATATATATTCAGTTCTTAACATATAAATTCAGTTCTTACGCATATATATTCAGTTCTTACGCATATATATTCAGTTCTTACGCATATATATTCAGTTCTGACACATATATATTCAGTTCTTTCACATATATTCAGTACTTACACATAAATATGCAGTTCTTACGCATATATATTCATTCTTACGCATATATTCAGTTCTACGCATATATTTCAGCTCTTACGCATATATATTAAGTTCTTACGCATATATATTCCGTTCTTACGCATATATATTCCGTTCTTACGCATATGTATTTCGTTCTTACGCATCATATATTCAGTTTTACACTATTATATTTAGTTCTTACACATATATTCAGTTCTTACAGATATATATTCCGTTCTTATGCATATATATTCCGTTATTATGCATATATTCAGTTCTTACACATATATATTCAGTTCTTACGCATATATATTCCGTTCTTACCCAATATATATTCCGTTCTTACGCATATATATTCCGTTCTTACGCATATATTCCGTTCTTACGCATATATATTCCGTTCTTACGCATATATATTCAGTTCTTACCAGATATATATTCAGTTCTTACGCATTTATATTCCGTTCTTACGCATATATATTAAAGTTCTTACAGATATATATTCAGTTCTTACGCATATATATTCAGTTCTTACACATATATATTAGCTCTTACACATATATATTCAGTTCTTACGCATATATATTCCTTCTACGCATATACATTCCGTTCTTACGCATATATATTCAGTTCTTACGCTTATTATTCTTACCATATATTCAGTTCTTACGCATATATATTCCGTTCTTACGCATAGATATTCAGTTCTTACGCATATATTTAATTCTTACGCATATATTCAGTTCTTACGCATATATATTCCGTTCTTACGCATATATTCAGTTCTAACGCCAATATTTTCAGCTCTTACGCATATATATTAAGTTCTTACGCATATATATTCCGTTCTTACGCATATATATGCCGTTCTTACGCATATATATTCCATTCTTACACATATATTCAGTTCTTACGCATATATTTTCAGCTCTTACGCATATATATTCCGTTCTTACGCATATATATTCAGTTCTTACGCATGTATATTCAGTTCTTACACATATATATTGAGTTCTTACACATATATATTCCATTCTTACGCATATATATTCCGTTCTTACGCATATATATTCCGTTCTTATGCATATATATTCAGTTCTTACGCATATATATTTCGTTCTTACGCATATATATTCCGTTATTACGCATATATATTCAGTTCTTACGCATATATATTCAGTTCTTACGCATATATATTCCATTCTTACGCATACATATTCCGTTCTTAGCATATATTCAGTTCTTACACATATATATTCGCTCTTACACAATATATTCAGTTCTTACACATATATATTCCGTTCTTACGCATATATATTCCGTTCTTACGCATATATATTTTTCGTTCTTACGCATATATATTTCGTTCTTACAGATATATATTCCGTTTTTACACATATATATTAAGTTCTTACACATATATATTCTGTTCTTACAAATATATATTCCGTTCTTACGCATATATATTCAGTTCTTACAAATATATTAAGTTCTTACGCATATATATTCTAGTTCTTACACATATATATTCAGTTCTAACGCATATATATTCAGTTCTTACACATATATATTCCATTCTTACGCATATATATTCCGTTCTACGATTCAGTTCTTACGCATATATATTCCGTTCTTATGCATATATATTCAGTTCTTACGCATATATATTCCGTTCTTACCCATATATATTCCGTTCTTACGCATATATATTCTGTTCTTACGCATATATATTCCGTTCTTACGCATATATATTCCGTTCTTAGGCATATATATTCCGTTCTTACGCATATATATTCAGTTCTTACACATATATATTCAGTTCTTACACATATATATTCTGTTCTTACACATATATATTCAGTTCTTACACATATATATTCAGTTCTTACACATATATATTCAGTTCTTACACATATATATTCAGTTCTTACACATATATATTCCGTTCTTACGCATATATATTCCATTCTTACGCATATCTATTCCGTTCTTACGCATATATATTCAGTTCTTACACATATATATTCAGTTCTTACACATATATATTCTGTTCTTACACATATATATTCAGTTCTTACGCATATATATTCAGTTCTTACTCATATATTCAGTTTTAACGCATATATATTCAGTTCTTACGCATATATATTCAGTTCTTACGGTTATCAATTCAGTTCTTACGCATTTATATTCCGTTCTTACGCATATATATTCAGTTCTTACACATATATTCAGTTCTTACGCATATATATTCCGTTCTTACGCATATATATTCAGTTCTTACACATATATTCAGTTCTTACACATATATATTCAGTTCTTACGCATATATATTCAGGTCTTACGCATTTATATTCAGTTCTTACGAATATATATTCAGTTCTAAAAACATATATATTCTGTTCTTACACATATATATTCAGTTCTTACACATATATATGCCGTTCTTACGCATATATATTCCATTCTTACGCATATATTCAGTTCTTACGCATATATATTCAGTTCTTACGCATATATATTCAGTTCTTACGCATATATATTCAGTTCTGACACATATATATTCAGTTCTTACACATATGTATTCCGTTCTTACGCATATATATTCCGTTCTTACGCATATATATTCCGTTCTTACGCATATATATTCAGTTCTGACACATATATATTCAGTTCTTACACATATATATTCAGTATTTACGCATATATATTCAGTTCTGACACATATATATTCAGTTCTTACAAATATATATTCAGTTCTTACACATATATATTCAGTTCCTCCGCATATATATTCAGTTCTTACGCATATATCTTCAGTTCTTACGCATATATATTCAGTTCTTACGCATATATATTCAGTTCTTACACATATATATGCCGTTCTTACGCATATATATTCCATTCTTACGCATATATTCAGTTCTTACGCATATATATTCAGTTCTTACGCATATATATTCAGTTCTTACGCATATATATTCAGTTCTGACACATATATATTCAGTTCTTACACATATGTATTCCGTTCTTACGCATATATATTCCGTTCTTACGCATATATATTCCGTTCTTACGCATATATATTCAGTTCTGACACATATATATTCAGTTCTTACACATATATATTCAGTATTTACGCATATATATTCAGTTCTGACACATATATATTCAGTTCTTACAAATATATATTCAGTTCTTACACATATATATTCAGTTCTTACGCATATATATTCAGTTCTTACGCATATATTTTCAGTTCTTACGCATATATATTCAGTTCTTACGCATATATATTCTGTTCTTACGCATATATATTCAGTTCTTACGCATATATATTCAGTTCTTACAGATATATTCCGTTCTTATGCATATATATTCCGTTATTACGCATATATATTCAGTTCTTACACATATATTCAGTTCTTACGCATATATATTCCGTTCTTACGCATATATATTCAGTTCTTACACATATATTCAGTTCTTACACATATATATTCAGTTCTTACGCATATATATTCAGTTCTTACGCATATATATTCAGTTGTTACGAATATATATTCAGTTCTTACGTATATATATTCAGTACTTTCGCATATATATTCAGTTCTTACACATATATATTTAGTTCTTACACATATATATTCAGTTCTTACAGATATATTCCGTTCTTATGCATATATATTCCGTTATTACGCATATATTCAGATCTTACACATATATATTCAGTTCTTACGCATATATATTCAGTTCTTACGCATATATATTCCGTTCTTACGCATATATATTCCGTTCTTACGCATATATATTCAGTTATTACGCATATATCTTCAGTTTTTACGCATATATATTCCGTTCTTACGCATATATATTCAGTTCTTACACGTATATATTCAGTTCTTACACATATATATTCAGTTCTTACACATATATATTCAGTTCTTACACATATATATTCCATTCTTACGCATATATTTTCCGTTCTTACGCATATATATTCCGTTCTTACGCATATATATTCAGTTCTTACGCATATATTCAATTCTTACGCATATATTCAGTTCTTACGCATATATATTCCGTTCTTATGCATATATATTCAGTACTTACGCATATATATTTCGTTCTTACGCATATATATTCAGTTCTTACACATATATATTCAGTTCTTACGCATATATATTCAGTTATTACGCATATATATTCAGTTCTGACACATATATATTCAGTTCTTACACATATATATTCAGTTCTTACACATATATATGTCGTTCTTACTCATATATATTCCATTCTTACGCATATATTCAGTTCTTACGCATATATTTTCAGCTCTTACGCATATATATTAAGTTCTTACGCATATATATTCCGTTCTTACGCATATATATTCCATTCTTACGCATATATTCAGTTCTTACGTATATATATTCAGTTCTTACGCATATATATTCAGTTCTTACACATATATATTTAGTTCTTACACATATATATTCAGTTCTTACAGATATATTCCGTTCTTATGCATATATATTCCGTTATTACGCATATATTCAGATCTTACACATATATATTCAGTTCTTACGCATATATATTCAGTTCTTACGCATATATATTCCGTTCTTACGCATATATATTCCGTTCTTACGCATATATATTCAGTTATTACGCATATATATTCAGTTTTTACGCATATATATTCCGTTCTTACGCATATATATTCAGTTCTTACACATATATATTCAGTTCTTACACATATATATTCAGTTCTTACACATATATATTCAGTTCTTACACATATATATTTCATTCCTACGCATATATATTCCGTTCTTACGCATATATATTCCGTTCTTACGCATATATATTCAGTTCTTACGCATATATTCAATTCTTACGCATGTATTCAGTTCTTACGCATATATATTCCGTTCTTATGCATATATATTCAGTACTTACGCATATATATTCCGTTCTTACGCATATATATTCAGTTCTTACGCATATATATTCAGTTCTGACACATATATATTCAGTTCTTACACATATATATTCCGTTCTTACGCATATATATTCCGTTCTCGCGCATATATATTCCGTTCTTACGCATATATATTCAGTTCTTACACATATATATTTAGTTCTTACACATATATATTCAGTTCTTACAGATATATTCCGTTCTTATGCATATATATTCCGTTATTACGCATATATTCAGTTTTTACACATATATATTGAGTTCTTACGCATATATATTCAGTTCTTACGCATATATATTCCGTTCTTACGCATATATATTCCGTTCTTACGCATATATTTTCAGTTCTTACGCATATATATTCAGTTTTTACGCATATATATTCCGTTCTTACGTATATATATATTCAGTTCTTACACATATATATTCAGTTCTTACAAATATATATTCAGTTCTTACACATATATATTGAGTTATTACACATATATATTCCATTCTTACGCATATATATTCCGTTCTTACGCATATATATTCCGTTCTTACGCATATATATTCAGTTCTTACGCATATATTCAATTCTTACGCATATATTCAGTTCTTACGCATATATATTCCGTTCTTATGCATATATATTCAGTTCTTACGCATATATATTCAGTTCTTACGCATATATTTTCAGCCCTTACGCATATATATTAAGCTCTTACGTATATATATTCCGTTCTTACGCATATATATTCCGTTCTTACGCATAAATTCAGTTCTTACGCATATATTCAGTTCTTACGCATATATATTTCGTTCTTACGCATATATATTCAGTTCTTACACATATATATTTAGTTCATACACATATATATTCAGTTCTTACAGATATATATTCCGTTCTTATGCATATATATTCCGTTATTACGCATATATTCTGTTCTTACACATATATATTCAGTTCTTATGCATATATATTCCGTTCTTACCCATATATATTCCGTTCTTACGCATATATATTCCGTTTTTAGGCATATATATTCCGTTCTTACGCATATATATTCAGTTCTTACGCATATATATTCAGTTCTTACACATATATATTCAGTTCTTACACATATATATTCAGTTCTTACACATATATATTCAGTTCTTACGCATATATATTCATTTCTTACACATATATATCGAGTTATTACACATATATATTCAGTTCTTACGCATATATATTGAGTTCTTACCCATATATATTCCATTCTTACGCATATATATTCCGTTCTTACGCATATATATTCCGTTCTTACGCATATATATTCCGTTCTTACGCATATATATTCCGTTCTTACGCATATAATTTCCGTTCTTACGCATATATATTCAGTTCTTACACATATATATTCCGTTCTTACGCATATATATTCCGTTCTTACGCATATATATTCTGTTCTTACGCATATATATTCAGTTCTTACACATATATGTTCCGTTCTTACGCTTATATATTCAGTTCTTACACATATATATTCCGTTCTTAGGCATATATATTCCGTTCTTACGCATATATATTCCGTTCTTACGCATATATATTCCGTTCTTACGCATATAATTTCCGTTCTTACGCATATATATTCAGTTCTTACACATATATATTCCGTTCTTACGCATATATATTCCGTTCTTACGCATATATATTCTGTTCTTACGCATATATATTCAGTTCTTACACATATATATTCAGTTCTTACACATATATATTCAGTTCTTACACATATATATTCAGATCTTACGCATATATATTGAGTTCTTACCCATATATATTCCATTCTTACGCATATATATTCCGTTCTTACGCATATATATTCCGTTCTTACGCATATATATTCCGTTCTTACGCATATATATTCCGTTCTTACGCATATAATTTCCGTTCTTACGCATATATATTCAGTTCTTACACATATATATTCCGTTCTTACGCATATATATTCCGTTCTTACGCATATATATTCTGTTCTTACGCATATATATTCAGTTCTTACACATATATATTCCGTTCTTACGCATATATATTCAGTTCTTACACATATATATTCCGTTCTTAGGCATATATATTCCGTTCTTACGCATATATATTCCATTCTTACGCATATATTCAGTTCTTACGCATATATATTCAGTTCTTACGCATATATATTCAGTTCTTACGCATATATATTCAGTTCTGACACATATATATTCCATTCTTACGCATATATATTCCGTTCTTACGCATATATATTCTGTTCTTACGCATATATATTCAGTTCTTACACATATATATTCAGTTCTTACACATATATATTCAGTTCTTACACATATATATTCAGTTCTTACGCATATATATTGAGTTCTTACCCATATATATTCCATTCTTACGCATATAAATTCCGTTCTTACGCATATATATTCCGTTCTTACGCATATATATTCCGTTCTTACGCATATATATTCCGTTCTTACGCATATAATTTCCGTTCTTACGCATATATATTCAGTTCTTACACATATATATTCCGTTCTTACGCATATATATTCCGTTCTTACGCATATATATTCTGTTCTTACGCATATATATTCAGTTCTTACACATATATATTCCGTTCTTACGCATATATATTCAGTTCTTACACATATATATTCCGTTCTTAGGCATATATATTCCGTTCTTACGCATATATATTCCATTCTTACGCATATATTCAGTTCTTACGCATATATTTCAGTTCTTACGCATATATATTCAGTTCTTACGCATATATATTCAGTTCTGACACATATATCTTCAGTTCTTACACATATATATTCCGTTCTTACGCATATATATTCCGTTCTTACGCATATATATTCCGTTCTTACGCATATATATTCCGTTCTAACGCATATATATTCAGTTCTTACAAATATATATTCAGTTCTTACACATATATTTTCAGTTCTTACACTTATATATTGAGTTCCTACACATATATATTCAGTTCTTACACATATATATTCCGTTCTTACGCATATATATTCAGTTCTTACACATATATATTCCGTTCTTAGGCATATATATTCCGTTCTTACGCATATATATTCCGTTCTTACGCATATATATTCCGTTCTTACGCATATAATTTCCGTTCTTACGCATATATATTCAGTTCTTACACATATATATTCCGTTCTTACGCATATATATTCCGTTCTTACGCATATATATTCTGTTCTTACGCATATATATTCAGTTCTTACACATATATATTCAGTTCTTACACATATATATTCAGTTCTTACACATATATATTGAGTTCTTACGCATATATATTGAGTTCTTACCCATATATATTCCATTCTTACGCATATATATTCCGTTCTTACGCATATATATTCCGTTCTTACGCATATATATTCCGTTCTTACGCATATATATTCCGTTCTTACGCATATAATTTCCGTTCTTACGCATATATATTCAGTTCTTACACATATATATTCCGTTCTTACGCATATATATTCCGTTCTTACGCATATATATTCTGTTCTTACGCATATATATTCAGTTCTTACACATATATATTCCGTTCTTACGCATATATATTCAGTTCTTACACATATATATTCCGTTCTTAGGCATATATATTCCGTTCTTACGCATATATATTCCATTCTTACGCATATATTCAGTTCTTACGCATATATATTCAGTTCTTACGCATATATATTCAGTTCTTACGCATATATATTCAGTTCTGACACATATATATTCAGTTCTTACACATATATATTCCGTTCTTACGCATATATATTCCGTTCTTACGCATATATATTCCGTTCTTACGCATATATATTCCGTTCTAACGCATATATATTCAGTTCTTACAAATATATATTCAGTTCTTACACATATATTTTCAGTTCTTACACTTATATATTGAGTTCCTACACATATATATTCAGTTCTTACGCATATATATTCAGTTCTTTCACATATATATTCGGTTCTTACGCATATATATTCCGTTCTTACGCATATATATTCCGATCTTACGCATATATATTAAGTTCTTACACATATATATTCAGATCTTACACATATATATTCAGTTCTAACACATATATATTCAGTTCTTACAAATATATATTTCGTTCTTACGCATATATATTCAGTTCTTACGCATATATTCAATTCTTACACATATATATTTAGTTCTTACGCATATATATTCAGTTTTTACACATATATATTCAGTTCTTTCACATATATATTCACTTCTTACACATATATATTCAGTTCTTACGCATATATATTCAGTTCTTACACATATATATTCAGTCCTTACACATATATATTCAGTTCTGACACATATATATTCAGGTACTTACACATATATATTCAGTTCTTACAAATATATATTCCATTCTTACGCATATATATTCAGTTCTTTCGCATATATTCAGTACTTACGCATAGATATTCAGTTCTTACACATATATATTCAGTTCTTACACATATATATTCAGTTCTTACACATATATATTCAGTTCTTACACATATATATTCAGTTCTTACACATATATATTCCGTTCTTACGCATATATATTCCGTTCTTACGCATATATATTCCGTTCTTACGCATATATATTCCGTTCTTACGCATACATATTCAGTTCTTACACATATATTCAGTTCTTACGCATATATATTCCGTTCTTACGCATATATATTCAGTTCTTACACATATATATTCAGTTCTTACACATATATATTCAGTTCTTACACATATATATTCAGTTCCTACGCATATATATTCCATTCTTTCGCATATATATTCAGTTCTTTCGCATATATTCAGTACTTACGCACAGATATTCAGTTCTTACACATATATATTCAGTTCTTACGCATATATATTCAGTTCTTACACATATATATTCAGTTCTTACAAATATATATTCAGTTCTTACGCATATATATTCAGTTCTTACGCATATATTCAGTTCTTACGCATATATATTCAGTTCTTACGCATATATATTCAGTTCTTACGCATATATATTCAGTTTTACGCATATATATTCAGTTCTTACGCATATATATTCAGTTCTTACACATATATATTCCGTTCTTATGCATATATATTCCGTCTTACGCATATATATTCAGTTCTTACGCATATATATTCCGTTCTTAACGCTTATATATTCAGTTCTTAAACATATATTCAGTTCTTACGCATATATATTCCGTTCTTACGCATATATATTCAGTTCTTACACATATATATTCAGTTCTTACACATATATATTCAGTTCTTACGCATATATATTCAGTTCTTACGCATATATATTCATTTCTTACACATATATATCGAGTTATTACACATATATATTCGTTCTTACGCATATATATTCCGTTCTTACGCATATATATTCCGTTCTTACGCATATATATTCAGTTTAGAGGCATATATATTCCGTTCTTACGCATAAATATTCAGTTCTTACACATATATATTCAGTTCTTACACATATATATTCAGTTCTTACACATATATATTTAGTTCTTACACATATATATTCAGTTCTTACACATATATATTCAGTTGTTACAAATATATATTCCGTTCTTACGCATATATATTCAGTTCTTACGCATATATTCAGTTCTTATGCATATATATTCACTTCTTACACATATATTTAGTTCTTACGCATATATATTCAGTTCTTACACATATATATTCAGTCCTCACACATATATATTCAGTTCTTACACATATATATTCAGGTTCTTACACATATATATTCAGTTCTTACAAATATATATTCCATTCTTACGCATATATATTCAGTTCTTTCGCATATATTCAGTATTTATGCATAGATATTCAGTTCTTACACATATATATTCAGTTCTTACGCATATATATTCAGTTCTTACACATATATATTCAGTTCCTACACATATATATTCAGTTCTTACAAATACATATTCAGTTCTTACGCATATATATTCAGTTCTTACGCATATATTCAGTTCTTACGCATATATATTCAGTTCTTCCGCATATATATTCAGTTCTTACGCATATATATTCAGTTCTTACACATACATATTCAGTTCTTACGCATATATATTCCGTTCTTACGCATATATATTCCGACCTTACGCATACATATTAAGTTCTTACACATATATATTCAGATCTTACACATATATATTCAGTTCTTACACATATATATTCAGTTCTTACAAATATATATTTCGTTCTTACGCATATATATTCAGTTCTTAGGCATATATTCAATTCTTACGCATATATATTCAGTTCTTACACATATATATTCAGTTCTTACGCATATATATTCAGTTCTTACACATATATATTCAGTTCTTTCACATATATATTCAGTTCTTACAAATATATATTCCGTTCTTACGCATATATATTCAGTTCTTACGCATATTTTCAGTTCTTACGCATATATATTCAGTTTTTACACATATATATTCAGTTCTTACATATATATATTCAGTTCTTACACATATATATTCAGTTCTTACACATATATATTCAGTTCTTACACATATATATTCAGTTCTTACAAATATATATTTAGTTCTTACAAATATATATTCAGTTCTTACAAATATATATTCAGTTCTTACAAATATATATTCAGTTCTTACGCATATATTCAGTTCTTAACGCATATATATTCAGTTCTTACACATATATATTCAGTTCTTATGCATATATATTCAGTTCTTAGGCATATATATTCCGTTCTTACGCATATATATTCAGTTCTTACGCATATATATTCTGTTCTTACACATATATATTCAGTTCTTACACATATATATTCAGTTCTTACACATATATATTCAGTTCTTACACATATATATTCAGTTCTTACAAATATATATTCCGTTATTACGCATATATATTCAGTTCTTACGCATATATTCAGTTCTAACGCATATATATTCGGTTCTTACACATATATATTCAGTTCTTACGCATATATATTCAGTTCTTACACATATATATTCAGGTTCTCACACATATATATTCAGTTCATAGAAATATATATTCCATTCTTTCGCATATATATTCAGTTCTTTCGCATATATTCAGAACTTACGCACAGATATTCAGTTCTTACACATATATATTCAGTTCTTACGCATATATATTCAGTTCTTACACATATATATTCAGTTCTTACAAATATATATTCAGTTCTTACGCATATATATTCAGTTCTTACGCATATATTCAGTTCTTACGCATATATATTCAGTTCTTACGCATATATATTCAGTTCTTACGCATATATATTCAGTTTTACGCATATATATTCAGTTCTTACGCATATATATTTAGTTCTTACGCATATATATTCCGTTCTTATGCATATATATTCCGTTCTTACGCATATATATTCAGTTCTTACGCATATATATTCCGTTCTTACGCATATATATTCAGTTCTTACACATATATTCAGTTCTTAGGCATATATATTCCGTTCTTACGCATATATATTCAGTTCTTACACATATATATTCAGTTCTTACACATATATATTCAGTTCTTACACATATATATTCAGTTCTTACGCATATATATTCAGTTCTTACGCATATATATTCATTTCTTACACATATATATCGAGTTATTACACATATATATTCCGTTCTTACGCATATATATTCCGTTCTGACGCATATATATTCCGTTCTTACGCATATATATTCAGTTTAGAGGCATATATATTCAGTTCTTACGCATAAATATTCAGTTCTTACACATATATATTTAGTTCTTACACATATATATTCAGTTCTTACACATATATATTTAGTTCTTACACATATATATTCAGTTCTTACACATATATATTCAGTTCTTACAAATATATATCCGTTCTTACGCATATATATTCAGTTCTTACGCATATATTCAGTTCTTATGCATAAATATTCAGTTCTTACACATATATATTCAGTTCTTACACATATATATTCAGTTCTTACACATATATATTTAGTTCTTACACATATATATTCAGTTCTTACACATATATATTCAGTTCTTACATATATATATTCCGTTTTTCGCATATATATGTCAGTTCTTACGCATATATTCAGTTCTTATGCATATATATTCACTTCTTACACATATATATTCAGTTCTTACGCATATATATTCAGTTCTTACACATATATATTCAGTCCTCACACATATATATTCAGTTCTTACACATATATATTCAGGTTCTTACACATATATATTCAGTTCTTACAAATATATATTCCATTCTTACGCATATATATTCAGTTCTTTCGCATATATTCAGTATTTACGCATAGATATTCAGTTCTTACACATATATATTCAGTTCTTACGCATATATATTCAGTTCTTACACATATATATTCAGTTCCTACACATATATATTCAGTTCTTACAAATACATATTCAGTTCTTACGCATATATATTCAGTTCTTACGCATATATTCAGTTCTTAACGCATATATATTCAGTTCTTCCGCATATATATTCAGTTCTTACGCATATATATTTCAGTTCTTACACATACATATTCAGTTCTTACGCATATATATTCCGTTCTTACGCATATATATTCCGATCTTACGCATATATATTAAGTTCTTACACATATATATTCAGATCTTACACATATATATTCAGTTCTTACACATATATATTCAGTTCTTACAAATATATATTTCGTTCTTACGCATATATATTCAGTTCTTAGGCATATATTCAATTCTTACGCATATATATTCAGTCTTACACATATATATTCAGTTCTTACGCATATTATTCAGTTCTTACACATATATATTCAGTTCTTTCACATATATATTCAGTTCTTACAAATATATATTCCGTTCTTACGCATATATATTCAGTTCTTACGCATATATTCAGTTCTTACGCATATATATTCAGTTTTACACATATATATTCAGTTCTTACATATATATATTCAGTTCTTACACATATATATTCAGTTCTTACACATATATATTTAGTTCTTACACATATATATTCAGTTCTTACAAATATATATTTAGTTCTTACAAATATATATTCAGTTCTTACAAATATATATTCAGTTCTTACAATATATATTCAGTTCTTACGCATATATTCAGTTCTTACGCATATATATTCAGTTCTTACACATATATATTCAGTTCTTATGCATATATATTCAGTTCTTACTCATATATATTCAGTTCTTACACATATATATTCAGTTCTTACACATATATATTCAATTCTTATACTTATATATTCAGTTCTTACACATATATATTCAGTTCTTACACATATATATTCCGTTCTTACGCATATATATTCAGTTCTTACGCATAACTTCAGTTCTTACGCATATATATTCAGTTCTTACGCATATATTCTGTTCTTACGCATATATATTCAGTTCTTACACATATATATTCTGTTCTTTCGCATATATATTTAGTTCTTACACATATATATTCAGTTCTTACACATATATATTCGGTTCTTACTCATATATATTCGTTCTTACGCATATATATTCCAATATTACGCATATATATTCAGTTCTTACACATATATATTCAGTCTTACACATATATATTCAGTTCTTACACATATATATTCAGTTCTTACAAAAATATATTCAGTTCTTACTCATATATATTCATTTCTTACGCATATATTCAGTTCTTACGCATATATATTCAGTTCTTACGCATATATATTCAGTTCTTACACATATATATTCCGTTCTTACGCATATATATTCAGTTCTTACACATATATATTCAGTTCTTAAACATATATATTCAGTTTTTACACATATATATTCAGTTCTTACACATATATATTCAGTTCGTACACATATATATTCAGTTTTTACCCATATATATTCAGTTCTTACACATATATATTCAGTTCTTACAAATATATATTCAGTTCTTACGCAAATATATTCCGTTCTTACGCATATATATTCCGTTCTTACCCTGATATATATTCCGTTCTTACGCATATATATTCAGTTCTTAGGCATATATATTCGTTCTTACGCATATATATTCAGTTCTTACACATATATATTCCGTTCTTACACATATATATTCAGTTCTTACACATATATATTCAGTTCTTACACATATATATTCAGTTCTTACACATATATATTCAGTTCTTACAAATATATATTCAGTTCTTACAAATATATATTCAGTTCTTACAAATATATATTCAGTTCTTACGCATATATTCAGTTCTTACGCATATATATTCAGTTCTTACACATATATATTCAGTTCTTATGCATATATATTCAGTTCTTACTCATATATATTCAGTTCTTACACATATATATTCAGTCTTACACATATATATTCAATTCTTATACTTATATATTCAGTTCTTACACATATATATTCAGTTCTTACACATATATATTCCGTTCTTACGCATATATATTCAATTCTTACGCATAACTTCAGTTCTTACGCATATATATTCAGTTCTTACGCATATATTCTGTTCTTACGCATATATATTCAGTTCTTACACATATATATTCTGTTCTTTCGCATATATATTTAGTTCTTACACATATATATTCAGTTCTTACACATATATATTCGTTCTTACGCATATATATTCCGTTCTTACGCATATATATTCCAATCTTACGCATATATATTCAGTTCTTACACATATATATTCAGTTCTTACACATATATATTCAGTTCTTACACATATATATTCAGTTCTTACAAAAATATATTCAGTTCTTACGCATATATATTCAGTTCTTACGCATATATTCAGTTCTTACGCATTTATATTCAGTTCTTACACATATATATTCAGTTCTTACGCATATATTTCAGTTCTTACACATATATATTCCGTTATAAGGCATATATATTCAGTTCTTACACATATATATTCAGTTCTTAAACATATATATTCAGTTTTTACACATATATATTCAGTTCTTACACATATATATTCAGTTCGTACACATATATATTCAGTTCTTACAAATATATATTCAGTTCTTACGCATATATTCAGTTCTTATGCATATATATTCACTTCTTACACATATATTTAGTTCTTACGCATATATATTCAGTTCTTACACATATATATTCAGTCCTCACACATATATATTCAGTTCTTACACATATATATTCAGGTTCTTACACATATATATTCAGTTCTTACAAATATATATTCCATTCTTACGCATATATATTCAGTTCTTTCGCATATATTCAGTATTTACGCATAGATATTCAGTTCTTAAACATATATATCAGTTCTTACGCATATATATTCAGTTCTTACACATATATATTCAGTTCCTACACATATATATTCAGTTCTTACAAATACATATTCAGTTCTTACGCATATATATTCAGTTCTTACGCATATATTCAGTTCTTACGCATATATATTCAGTTCTTCCGCATATATATTCAGTTCTTACGCATATATATTCAGTTCTTACACATACATATTCAGTTCTTACGCATATATATTCCGTTCTTACGCATATATATTCTTCCGATCTTACGCATACATATTAAGTTCTTACACATATATATTCAGATCTTACACATATATATTCAGTTCTTACACATATATATTCAGTTCTTACAATATATATTTCGTTTTTACGCATATATATTCAGTTCTTAGGCATATATTCAATTCTTACGCATATATATTCAGTTCTTACACATATATATTCAGTTCTTACGCATATATATTCAGTTCTTACACATATATATTCAGTTCTTTCACATATATATTCAGTTCTTACAAATATATATTCCGTTCTTACGCATATATATTCAGTTCTTACGCATATATTCAGTTCTTACGCATATATATTCAGTTTTTACACATATATATTCAGTTCTTACATATATATTATATGTAAGAACTGAATATATATGTGTAAAAACTGAATATATATGCGTAAGAACTGAATATATGCGTAAGAACTGAATATATATGCGTAAGAACGGAATATATATTTGTAAGAACTGAATATATATGTGAAAGAACTGAATATATATGTGTAAGACTGAATATATATGCGTAAGAACTGAATATATATGTGTAAGAACTGAATATATATGCGTAAGAATTGAATATATGCTAAGAACTGAATATATATGCGTAAAAACGAAATATATATTTGTAAGAACTGAATATATATGTGTAAGAACTGAATATATATGTGTAAGATCTGAATATATATGTGTAAGAACTTAATATGTATGCGTATGATCGGAATATATATGCGTAAGAACGGAATATATATGCGTAAGAAACTGAATATGTATGTGTAAGAACTGAATATATATGCGTAAGAACTGAATATATATGCGGAAGAACTGAATATATATGCGTAAGAACTGAATATATGCGTAAGAACTGAATATATATGCGTAAGAACTGAATATGTATTTGTAAGAACTGAATATATATGTGTAGGAACTGAATATATATGTGTAAGAACTGAATATATATGCGTAAGAACTGAATATATATGTTTAAGAACTGAATATCTATGCGTAAATACTGAATATATGCGAAAGAACTGAATATATATGCGTAAGAATGGAATATATATTTGTAAGAACTGAATATATATGTGTAAGAACCTGAATATAGATGTTTAAGAACTGAATATATATGTGTGAGGACTGAATATATATGTGTAAGAACTGAATATATATGCGTAAGAACTAAATATATGTGTAAGAAGTGAATATATATGCATAAGAACTGAATATTGCGTAAGAACTGATATATATTTGTAAGAACTGATATATATGTGTACGAACTGAATATATATGTTGTAAGAACTGAATATATATGTGTAAAAACTGAATATATATGTTAAGAACTGAATATATATGTGTAAGAACTGAATATATATGCCTTATAACGGAATATATATGTGTAAGAACTGAATATATATGCGTAAGAACTGAATATATATGTTGTAAGAACTGAATATAAATGCGTAAGAACTGAATATATGCGTAAGAACTGAATATATATGCGTAAGAACTGAATATATTTTTGTAAGAACTGAATATATATGTGTAAGAACTGAATATATATGTGTAAGAACTGAATATATATGTGGTAAGAACTGAATATATATGCGTAAGATTGGAATATATATGCGTAAGAACGGAATATATATGCGTAAGAACCGAATATATATGTGTAAGAACTGAATATATATGTGTAAGAACTAAATATATATGCGAAAGAACAGAATATATATGTGTAAGAACTGAATATATATGCGTAAGAACAGAATATATGCGTAAGAACTGAATATATATGCGTAAGAACTGAAGTTATGCGTAAGAATTGAATATATATGCGTAAGAACGGAATATATATGTGTAAGAACTGAATATATATGTGTAAGAACTGAATATATAAGTATAAGAATTGAATATATATGTGTAAGAACTGAATATATATGTGTAAGAAACTGAATATATATGAGTAAGAACTGAATATATATGCATAAAGAACTGAATATATATGTGTAAGAACTGAATATATATGCGTAAGAACTGAATATATGCGTAAGAACTGAATATATATTTGTAAGAACTGATATATATTTGTAAGAACTGAATATATATTTGTAAGAACTGAATATATATGTGGTAAGAACTGAATATATATGTGTAAGAACTGAATATATATGTGTAAGAACTGAATATAATATGTGTAAGAACGGAATATATTTGTGTAAGAACTGAATATATATGCGTAAGAACGAATATATATGCCTAAGAACTGAATATATATGCGTAAGAACGGAATATATATCAGGGTAAGAACGGAATATATATGCGTAAGAACGGAATATATTTGCGGTAAGAACTGAATATATATTTGTAAGAACTGAATATATATGTGTAAGAACTGAATATATATGGGTACAAAACTGAATATATATGTGTACGAACTGAATATATATGTGTAAGAACTGAATATATATGTGTAAAAACTGAATATATATGTTTAAGAACTGATATATATGTGTAAGAACTGAATATATATATGCGTAAGAACGGAATATATATGTGTAAGAAACTGAATATATATGCGTAAGAACTGAATATATATGCGTAAGACTGAATATATGCGAAGAACTGAATATATATGAGTAAGAACTGAATATATTTTTGTAAAGAACTGAATATATATGTGTAAGAACTGATATATATGTGTAAGAACTGAATATATATGTGTAAGAACTGAATATATATGCGTAATATTGGAATATATTGCGTAAGAACGGAATATATATGAGTAAGAACCGAATATATATGTGTAGAGAACTGAATATATATGTGTAAGAACTAAATATATATGCGAAAGAACAGAATATATATGTGTAAGAACTGAATATATATGCGTAAGAACAGAATATATGCGTAAGAACTTGAATATATATGCGTAAGAACTGAAGTTATGCGTAAGAACTGAATATATATGCGTAAGAACGGAATATATATGTGTAAGAACTGAATATATATGTGTAAGAACTGAATATATAAGTATAAGAATTGAATATATATGTGTAAGAACTGAATATATATGTGTAAGAACTGAATATATATGAGTAAGAACTGAATATATATGCATAAGAACTGAATATATATGTGTAAGAACTGAATATATATGCGTAAGAACTGAATATATGCGTAATGAACTGAATATATATTTGTAAGAACTGAATATATATTTGTAAGAACTGAATATATATTTGTAAGAACTAAATATATATTTGTAAGAACTGAATATATATGTGTAAGAACTAAATATATATGTGTAATGAACTGAATATATATGTGTAAGAACTGATATATATATGTAAGAACTGAATATATTGTGTAAAAACTGAATTATATATGCGTAAGAACTGAATATATGCGTAAGAACTGAATATATATGCGTAAGAACGGAATATATTATTTGTAAGAACTGAATATATATGTGAAAGAACGAATATATATGTGTAAGAACTGAATATATATGCGTAAGAACTGAATATATATGTGTAAGACTGAATATATATGCGTAAGAATTGAATATATGCCTAAGAACTGAATATATATCGTAGAACGAAATATATATTTGTAAGAACTGAATATAATGTGTAAGAACTGATATATATGTGTAAGATCTGAATATATATGTGTAAGAACTTATATATATGCGTAAGATCGGAATATATATGCGTAAGAACGGATATATATGCGTAAGAACTGATTATGTATGTGTAAGAACTGAATATATATGCGTAAGAACTGAATATATATGCGGAAGAACTGAATATATATGCGTAAGAACTGAATATATGCGTAAGAACTGAATATATATGCGTAAGAACTGAATATGTATTTGTAAGAACTGAATATATATGTGTAGGAACTGAATATATTATGTGTAAGAACTGAATATATATGCGTAAGAACTGAATATATCATGTGTAAGAACTGGAATATCTATGCGTAAATACTGAATATATGCGAAAGAACTGAATATATATGCGTATGATGGAATAACTATTTGTAAGAAACTGAAATATATGTGTAAGAACCTGATATATATGTGTAAGAACTGAATATATCATGTGTGAGGACTGAATATATATGTGTAAGAACTGAATATATATGCGTAAGAACTGAATATATATGTGTAAGAATGTGAATATATATGCATAAGAACTGGTGAATATATGCGTAAGAACTGAATATATATGAGAAAACGGAATATATATATGTAAGAACTGAATATATATGTGTAGAACTGAATATACTATGTGTAAGAACTAAATATATATGTGTAAGAACTGAATATATATGTGTAAGAACTGAATATATATGTGTAAGAACTGAATATTTATGCATAAGACTGAATATATGCGTAAGAACTGAATATATATGCGTAAGAACGGAATATATATTTGTAAGATACTGAATATATATGTGAAAGAACTGAATATATATGTTGTAGAGAACTAAATATATATGTGTTACGAACTGAATTATATATGTGTAAGAACTAAATATATATGTGTAAGAACTGAATATTTATGCGTAAGAACTGATATATATGCCTCTAAACTGAATATATATGCGTAAGAACGGAATATATATGCGTCAGAACGGATATATATGCGTAAGAACGGAATTATATATGTCGATTAACTCGATATATATGTGTATAGAAATGAATATATATGCGTATGAACTGAATATATATGCAGTAAGAACTGAATATATATGTGTAAGAACTGAATATATATGTGTAATAACTGAATATATATGTGTAAGAACTGAATATATATGCGTAAGAACGGAATATATATGCCTAAGAACTGAATATATGTGTAAGAACTGATATATATGCGTAAGAACGAATATATATGCGTAAGAACTGAATATATATGCGTAAGAACGGAATATATAAGCATAAGAGACGGAATATATATGCGTAAGAACTAAATATATATGCTAAGAACTGATAGATATGCGTAAAACTGATATATATGCGTAAAGAACGAATATATAGCGTAAGAACTGAATATATATGCGTAAGTAACTGAATATATGCGTAAGACTGAATATATATGCGTATGAACTGAATATATATTTGTAAGAACTGATTATATATGTGTAAAGAACTGAATATATATTGCGTAAGAACTGAATATATATGTGTAAGAACTGAATATCTGTGCGTATGTTCTGAATATATGCGAAAGAACTGAATATATATGCGAAAGAATGGAATATATATTTCTATGAACTGAATATATATGTGTGAGAACCTGAATAAATATGTGTAAGAACTGAATATATATGCGTAAGAACTGAAATATATATGTGTAAGAACCGAATATATATGCTTTAGAACTGAATATATGCGTAAGAACTGAATATATATGCGTAATACGGAATATATATTTGTAAGAACTGAATATATATGTGTAAGAACTGAATATATATGTGTAAGAACTGAATATATATGTGTAAGAACTGATATATATGTGTAAGAACAGAATATATATGCGTAAGAACTGAATATATATGCGTATGACGGAATATATATGCCTAGAACTGAATATATATGCATAAGAACTGAATATATATGTGTAAGAACTGAATATATATGCGTTAAGAACTGAATATATGCGTAAGAACTGAATATATATTTGTAAGAACTGAATATATATTTGTAAGAACTGAATAGTATATTTGTAAGAACTAAAATATATATTTGTAAGAACTGAAGTATATATGTGTAAGAAACCTGAATAGTATATTGTGTAAGAACTGAATATATATGTGTAAGAACTGAATATATATATGTAGAGAACTGAATATATATGTGTATAAAACTGAACTATATATGCGTAAGAACTGAAAATATGCGTAAGAACTGAATATATATGCGTAAGAACGGAAATATATATTTGTAAGACTGAATATATATGTGAAAGAACTGAATATATATGTGTAAGAACTGATATATGCGTACTGATTTTGTAAGGACTAATGTATTCGTAAGATTGATATAGCCTAAGAACTGAATATATATGCGTAAGAACTGAAATATATATTTGTAAGAACTGAATATATATGTGTAAGAACTGAATATATATGTGTAAGATCTGAATATATGTGTTAGAACTTATATGTATGCTAAGGTCGGTATATATATGCGTAAGAACGGAATATATATGCGTAAGAACTGAATATGTATGTGTATGTACTGAATATATATGCGTAAGAACTGAATATATATGCGGAAGAACTGAATATATATGCGTAAGAACTGAATATATGCGTAAGAACTGAATATATATGCGTAAGAACTGAATATGTATTGTAAGAACTGAATATATATGTGTAGGAACTGAATATTATGTGTAAGAATGATATATATGCGTAAGACTGAATATATATGTGTAAGAACTGAATATCTATGCATAAATACTGAATATATGCGAAGAACTGAATATATATGCGTAAGATTGGTATATATATTTGTAAGAACTGAATATATATGTGTAAGAACTGATATATATGTGTAAGAAACTGAATATATATGTGTGAGGACTGAATATATATGTGTAAGAACTGATATATATGCGTAAGAACTAAATATATGTGTAAGAAGTGAAGATATATGCATAAGAACTGATATATGCGTAGGAACTGAATATATATGCGTAAGAACGGGATTATATATTTGTAACAACTGATATATATGTGTAAGAACTGAATATATATGTGTAAGAACTAAATATATATGTGTAAGAACTGAATATATAGTGTGTAAGAACTGAATATATATGTGTAAGAACTGAATATTATGGCTAAGAACGGAATATATATGCCTCTAAGAACTGAATATATGAATGCGTAAGAACGGAATTATATGCGTAAGAACGGAATATTATGCGTAGACGATATATATGTGTAATAACTCGATATATATGTGTAAGAAATGAATATATATGCGTAAGAACTGAATATATATGCGTAGAACTGATAGTATTGTGTAAGAACTGAATATATATGTGTAAGACTGATATATATGCGTAAGAACGGAATAGTATATGCGTAAGAACTGAATATATGGTTTAAGAAACTGAATATATAAGCGTAAGAACGGAATATATATGCGTAAGAACTGAATATATATGCGTAAGAACGGAATATATATGCATAAGAAACGAATATATATGTGTAAGAACTGAATATATATGCGTAAGAACTGAATATATGCGTAAAACTGATATATATGCGTAGAACTGAATAGAGTATGCGTAAGACTGAAATATATGCGTAAGAACTGATATATGCGTAAGAACTGAATATATATGCGTAAGAACTGAATATATATTTGTAAGACTGAATATATATGTGTAAGAACTGAATTATATGGTAAGAACGTATATATATGTGAAGACTGAATACTGTTGCGTAAGTACTGAATATATGCGAAAGAACTGAAAATATATGCGAAAGAATGGAATATATATGCGTAGGAACTGAATATATATGTGTAGAACTGAATATATATGTGTAGACTGAATATATGTGTAAGAACTGAATATATATGCGTAAGAACGGGAATATATATGCGTAAGAACTGAATATATGTGTAGAACTGATATGTATGCGTAGAACGGAATATATATGCGTAAGACGGATTTATATGGTTAAGAACGGAATATATTTGCGTAAGAACGGAATTATATATGTGTAAGAACTGAATATATATGTGTAAGAACTGAATATATTGTGTAAGAACTGAATATATATGTGTAAGAACTGAATATATATGTGTAAGAACTGAATATCTATGCGTAAGTACTGAATATATGCGAAAGACTGAATATATAGCGTAAGAATGGAATATATTTGTAAGAACTGAATATATATGTGTAAGTACCTCGAATATATATGTGTCAGAACTGATATTATATGTGTAAGGACTGAATATATGTGTAAGAACTGATATATATGCGTAAGAACTGAATATATATGTGTAAGAAGTGATATATATGTGAAAGAACTGAATATATATGTGTAAAAACTGATTATATATGCGTAAGAACTAAATATATATGTGTAGAGTATTGAATATATGCGTAAGAACTGAATATATATGCGTAAGAACGAAATATATATTTGTAAGAACTGAATATATATGTGTTAGAACTGAATATATATGTGTAAGATCTGAATATAATATGTGTAAGAACTTAATATATATGCGTAAGATCGGAATATATAGTGCGTATAGAACGGAATATATATGCGTAAGAACCGAATATATATGTGAACAGAACTGAATATATATGCGTAAGAACTGAATATATATGTGTAGGAACTCATTATATAAGTGTAAGAACTGAAAATATATGTGTAAGAACTGAATATTTATTTGTAAGAACTGAATATATATGCGTTAGAACGGAATATATATGCGTAAGAACGGAATATATATGCGTATGAACGGAATATATATGCGTAAGACGGAACGGAATATATTATGTGTAAGAACTGAATATATATGTGTCAGAACTGAATATATATGCGTAAGAACTGAATTATATATGCGTAAGAACTGAATATATTATTGACGTAAGAACTGAATATATGCGTAAGAATGGAATATATTATGCGTAAAGAACGGAATATATATGCCTAAGACGGAATATATATGTGTAAGAACTGATATTTATGCGTAAGAACGGAATATATATGTGTAAGAACTGATATATAGGCGTAAGTAACAGAATATATAGCGTAATGAAGGATATATATGCGTATGAACGGAATATATATGTGTAAGAACTGAATATATATGCGTAAGAGACGGAGAATTATATGCGTAAGAACGGAATATATATGCGTAAGAACGGAATATATATTGCGTAAGAACGGAATATATATGCGTAAGAACGGAATATATATGCGTAAGAATGGAATATATATGGGTAAGACTCAATATATATGCGTAAGAACTCATATATATGTGTAAGAACTGAATATATATGTGTACAGAACTGAGTATATATGTGTAAGAACTGAATTATATTGCGTAGAACAGAATATATAGTGCGTAAGAACGGAATATATATGCGTAAGAACGGAATATATATGTGTAAGAACTGAAATATATATGCGTAAGAACGGAAATTATATGCGTAAGAACGGAATACTATATGCGTAAGACGGGAATATATATGCGTAAGACGGATAGTATATGCCTTAGAACGGAATTTATAATGTGTAAGAACTGAATATATATGCTAAGAACGGAATATATATGTGTTAAGAACTGAATATATATGTGTAGGAACTCAATATATAAGTGTAAGAACTGAAAATATATGTGTAAGAACTGAATATAATTTGTAAGAACTGAATATATATGCGTTAGAACGGAATATATTATGCGGTAAGAACGGAAGTAGATATGCGTAAGAACGGAAGTTATATGCGTAAGAACGGATATATATAGGTGTTAGAACTGAGTTTATGTGTCAGAACTGAATATATATGCGTAAGAACTGAATATATATGCGTAGAACTGAATTATATTATGTCGTAAGAACTGAATATATGCGTAAGAATGGAATATATATGCGTAAGGACGGAATATATATGCCTAAGAACGGAATTATATTATGTGTAAGGAACTGAATTATTAGTGCGTAAGAACGGATATATATGTGTAAGACTGAATAGTATATGCGTAAGAACAGAATATATATCGTAAGAACTGGAATATATATGCGTAAGAACGAGAATATATATGTGTAAGAACTGAATATAAATGCGTAAGAACGGAAAATTATATGCGTAAGAACTGGAATATATATGCGTAAGAACGGAATATATATTGCGTAAGAACGGAATATATATGCGTAAGACGGAATTTATATGCGTAAGAATGGAATATATATGGGTAGAACTCATATATATGCGTAAGAACTGAATATATATGTGTAAGAACTGAATATATATGTGTATAGAACTGAATATATATGTGTAAGAACTGAATATATATAGCGTAAGAACAGAATATATATGCGTAAGAACGGAATATATATGCGAAGAATGGAATATATATGTGTCAGAACTGAATATATATGCGTAAGAACTGAATATATATGCGTAAGAACTGAATATATATGCGTAAGAACTGAATATATGCGTAGAAGGAATATATATGCGTAAGAACGGAATATATATTGCCTAAGAACGGAATATATATGTGTAAGAACTGAATATATATGCGTAAGAACGGAATATATATGTGTAAGAACTGAATATATATGGCGTAAGAACAGAATATATATGCGTAATGAACGGAATATATATGCGTAAGAACGGAATATATATGTGTAAGAACTGAATATATATGCGTAAGAACGGAAATTATATGCGTAAGAACGAATATATATGCGTAAGAACGGAATATATATGCGTAAGAACGGAATATATATGCGTAAGAACGGAATATATATGCGTAAGAATGGAATATATATGGGTAAGAACTCAATATATATGCGTAAGATCTGAATATATATGTGTAAGAACTGAATATATATGTGTAAGAACTGAATATATATGTGTAAGAACTGAATATATATGCGTAAGAACAGAATATATATGCGTAAGAACGGAATATATATGCGTAAGAACGGAATATATATGTGTAAGAACTGAATATATATGCGTAAGAACGGAATTATATGCGTAAGAACGGAATATATATGCGTAAGAACGGAATATATATGCGTAAGAACGGAATATATATGCTAAGACGGAATATATATGTGTAAGAACTGAATATATAAGCGTAAGAACGGAACATATATGTGTAAGAACTGAATATATATGCGTAAGAACAGAATATATATGCGTAAGACGGAATATATGCGTAAGACGGAATATATATGTGTAAGAACTGAATATATATGCGTAAGAACGGAAATTATATGCGTAAGAACGGAATATATATGCGTAAGAACGGAATATATATGCGTAAGAACGGAATATATATGCGTAAGAACGGAATATATATGCGTAAGAATGGAATATATATGGGTAAGAACTCAATATATATGCGTAAGAACTGAATATATATGTGTAATAACTCGATATATATGTGTAAGAAATGAATATATATGCGTAAGAACTGAATATATATACTGTGTAAGAACTGAAATATATTGTAAGAACTGAATATATATGTGTAAGAACCTGAATATATATGCGTAAGAACTGAATATATTATGCGTAAAGAACGGAATATATATGCCTAAAAACGGAATATATATGCGTAAGAACGGATTTATATATGGGGGTAAGAACGGAATATATATGCATAAGAACTGAATATATATGTGTAAGAACAGATATATGCGTAATAACGGAATATATATTGCATAAGAACGGAATATATATCTGTAAGAACTGAATATATATGTGTATGAACTAATATATATGTGTAAGAACTGAATATATATGCGTAAGAACGAAATATATATGCGTAAGAACTGAATATTGCGTAAGACTGATTATGCGTAAGAACGGAATATATATGCGTAAGAACGGAATATATATACGTTAAGAGCTTAATATATATGCGTAAGGGCGAAAATATATGCGTAAGAACTGAATATATATGCGTAAGAACTGAATATATATGCATAAGAACGGAATATATATGCGTAAGAACTGAATATATGCGTAAGAATTGAATATATGCGTAAGAACTGAATATATATGCGTAAGACGGAATATATATGCGTAAGAACGAATATATATGCGTAAGAATTGAATATATATGGTTTAATAACTCAATATATATGTGTAAGAACTGAATATTATTTGTAAGAACTGAATATATATGTGTAAGAACTGAATATATATATACGTAAGAACGGAATATATATGCGTAAAAACTGATATATATGCGTAAGAACTGAAATATATGCGTAAGAACGGAATATATATGCGTAAGAACGGAATATATATGCGTAAGAACTGAATATATATGCGTAGAACTCATATATAGTGTAAAAACTGAATATATGCGTAATAACGGAATATATATGCATAAGAACGGAATATAGTCTGTAAGAACTTGAATATATATGTGTATGAACTAAATATATATGTGTAAGAACTGAATATATATGCGTAAGAACGGAATATATATGCGCGAGAACGGAATATATGCGTAAGAACGGAATATATATGTGTAAGAACTGAATATATATGTGTCAGAACTGATATATATATGCGTAAGAACTGAATATATATGCGTAAGAACGGAATATATATGCGTAAGTACTGAATATATATGCATAAGAACGGAATATATATGCGTAAGAACTGAATACATGCGTAAGAATTGAATATATGCGTAAGAACTGAATATATATGCGTAAGAACGGAATATATATGCGTAAGAACGGAATATATATGCGTAGGAATGAATATATATGTGTAAGAACTGAATATATATGTGTAAGAACTGAATATATATGTTGTAAGAACTGAATATATATGTGTAAGAACTGAATATATATGCGTAAGAACGGAATATATATGCGTAAAAACTGAATATATATGCGTAATAACTGAATATATATGCGTAAGAACGGAATATATATGCGTAAGAACGGTAATATATATGCGTAAGAACTGAATATATATGCGTAAGAACTGAATATATATGTGTAAGATCTGAATATATGCGTAATAACGGAATATATATGCATAAGAACGGAATATATCTGTAAGAACTGAATATATATGTGTAAGAACTAAATATATATGTGTAAGAACTGAATATATATGCGTAAGAACTGAATATATATACGTAAGAACTGAATATTGCGTAAGATGGAATATATATGCGTAAGAACGGAATATATATGCGTAAGAACTTAATATATATGCGTAAGAGCTGAAATTATGCGTAAGAACTGAATATATGCGTAAGAATGGAATATATATGAGTAAGAACGACATATATATGTGTAAGAACTGAATATATATGTGTAAGAACTGAATATATATGTGTCAGAACTGAATATATATGCGTAATAACTGATATATATGCGTAAGAACTGAATATATATGTGTAAGAACTGATATATATGCGTAAGAACGAAATATATATGGCGTAAGTACTGAATATAAGCATAAGAACGGAATATATATGCGTAAGAACTGAATATATGCGTAAGAATTGAATATATGCGTAAGAACTGAATATATATGCGTAAGAACGGAATATATATGCGTAAGAACGAAAATATATGCGTAAGAATGGAATATATATGTGTAAGAACTGAATATATATGTGTAAGAACTGAATATATATGTGTAAGAACTGAATATATACTGGTAAGAACTGAATATATATGCGTAAGAACGGAATTATATGCGTAAAAACTGAAGATATATGCGTAATAACTGATATATATATGCGTAAGAACGGAATATATATGCGTAAGAACGGAATATATATGCGTAAGAACTGAATATAAATAGTAAGAAATGAATATATAGTATAAGAATGAATATAAGAGTAATAAAGGAAAATATATATGAATAAGAAAAGGAAAATAAAAGAGTAAAAAGAAAAAGAGAAAAAAAAAAAATAAAGAACTAAATAAATATATGTAAAGAAATGAATATATGAAAAGAAAATGAATATATATAAGAAGAAATGAAAAATATAGCGAAAAAAATGAATAATATATGCGTAAGAAAAGGAAATATATATGAGTAAGAAATGAATATATATAGAGTAAGAAAATGAAAATATATGAGTAAGAAAATGAATATATATGAGTATAGAAAGGAATATATATGAGTAAGAACAGAACTATATAGAGTAAAGAAATGAATATATATGAGTAAAAAAGGAATATATAGTGAAATAAGAAAGGAAAAAAAATGAAAAAAAAAAAAAAAAAGGAAAAAAAACAAAAAAAGAAAAGATAAATGCGTAAGAAAAGAAATATATATGAGTAAGAAAAAGAAATAAATATGAGTAAATAAAACTGAAAAATATAAGAATAAAAGGAAAATGAAATATATGAGTAAGAAAATGAATATATGAGTAAGAATGAATAATATATTATAGTAAGAAAGGAAAAAAAAAAAAAAAGAAAAAAGAGAAAAAAATAAAAAGTAAAAAAGAAAAAAAAAAAAAAGAAAGAAAGAAAAGAAAAAAAAAGAAAAAAAAAAAAAAAAAAAAAGATTAAGAAATAATATATAGGTAAAAAATAAGAATATATAGAGTAAATAAAAAAAAGAAGAATAAAAAAAAAAAGAAAAGAATAAAAAAAAAAGAAAAAAAATAAGAAAAAGGAAAAAAGAAAGATATAGATGAGAAAGAATAAAGAAAAAAAAAAAAAAAAAAATAAAAAGAAAAAAAATAAAAAAGAACTGAATATATATGCGTAAGAACTGAATATATATGTGTAAGATCTGAATATATGCGTAATAACGGAATATATATGCATAAGAACGGAATATATCTGTAAGAACTGAATATATTGTGTAAGAACTAAATATATATGTGTAAGAACTGAATATATATGCGAAGGTACTGAATATATATACGTAAGAACTGAATATATATTCGTAACAACTGAATATATATGCGTAAGAACTGAATATATATGCGTAAGAACTGAATATATATGTGTAAGAACTGAATATATGTGTAAGAACTGAATATATATGCGTAAGAACGGAATATATATGCGTAAGAACTGAAATATATGTGTAAGAACGGAATATATATGCGTAATACGGAATATATATGCATAAGAACGGAATATATCTGGTAAGAACTGAATATATATGCGTAAGAACTGAATATATATGCGTAAGAACAGAATATATATGCGTAAGAACTGAATATATATGCGTAAGAACTGAAAATATATGCGTAAGAACTGGAATATATATGCGTAAGAACGGAATATATATGTGTAAGAACTGAATATATATTTGTAAGAACTGAATATATATGTGTCAGAACTGAATATATATGCGTAAATACTGAATATAAATGTGTTAGAACTGAATATATATGTGTCAGAACTGAATATATATGCGTAAGAACGGAATATATAGCGTAAGAACGGAATATATATGCGTAAGAACGGAATACATATGTGTAAGAACTGAATATATATGTGTCAGAACTGAATATATATGCGTAAGAACTGAATATATATGCGTAAGAACTGAATAGATATGCGTAAGAACTGAATATATGCGTAAGAATGGAATATATATGCGTAAGAAACGCATATATATGTGTAAGAACTGAATATATATGCGTAAGAACTGAATATATATGCGTAAGAACTGAAGATATATGCGTAAGATCTGAATATATATGCGGAGGGAACTGAATATATATGTGTAAGAACTGAATATATATTTGTAAGAACTGAATATATATGTGTCAGAACTGGAATATATATGCGTAAATACGGAATATATATGTGTAAGAACTGAAATATATGTGTCAGACTAATATATATGCGTAAGAACGGAAATATATATGCGTAAGAACGGAATATATATGCGTAAGACGGAATACATATGTGTAAGAACTGAATATATATGTGTCAGAACTGAATATATATGCTGTAAGAACTGAATATATATGCGTAAGAACTGAATATATATGCGTAAGAACTGAATATATGCGTAAGAATGGAATATATATGCGTAAGAACGGCATATATATGTGTAAGAACTGAATATATATGTGTAAGAACAGAATATATATGTTTTTAGAACTGAATATATATTCGTAAGAACTGAATATAAATGCGTAAGACCTGAATATATATGCGTAAGAACTGAATATATATGTGTAAGAACTGAATATATGTGTAAGAACTGAATATATATGCGTAAGAACGGAATATATATGCGTAAGAACTGAATATATGTGTAAGAACTGATATATATGCGTAAGAACGGAATATAAATGCGTAAGAACTGAATTGATAACCGTAAGAAATGAATATATATTCTAAGAACTGAATATATATCGTTAAAACTGAATATATGAGTAAGAACTGAATTTATATGCGTAAGAACTGAATATATATGTTGTAAGAACAGAATATATATGTGTAAGAACTGAATATATATGTGTAAGAACTGAATATATATGCGTAAGAACGGAATAGATATGCGTAAGAATGAATATATATGCGTAAGAACGGAATATATATGTGTATGAACTGAATATATATGTGTAAGAACTGAATATATATGTGTAAGAACTGAATAATATGTGTAAGAACTGAATATATATGTGTAGAACAGAATATATATGTGTAAGAACTGAATATATATGTGTAAGAACTGAATATATATGCGTAAGAACGGAAATATATATGCCTAAGAACGGAATATATATGCGTAAGAACGGAATATATATGCGTAAGAACAGAATATATATGCGTAAGAACGGAATATATATGGGTAAGACGGAATAATATGCGTAAGAACTGAATATATATGCATAAGAACGGAATATATATGCGTAAGAACTGAATATATGCGTAAGAATGGAATATATGCGTAAGAACTGAATATATATGCGTAAGAACGGAATATATATGCGTAAGAACGGAATATATATGCGTAAGAATGGAATATATATTGTGTAAGAACTGAATATATATGCGTTAGAACTGAATATATATGTGTAAGAACTGAATATATATGCGTAAGAACATTAATAATATTTGTAAGAACTGAGATATATATGCGTAAGAAACGGAATATATATTTTGTAAGAACAGAATATATATGTGTAAGAAACTTAATATATATGTGTAAAAACGGATATATATCTGTAAGAACGAAATATATATGCGTAAGAACGAAAAATATATGCGTAAGAACGGAATATATATGCGTAAGAACGGAATATATATGTGTAAGAACTGAATATAGTATGTGTAAGAGCGGAATATATATGTGTAAGAACTGAATATATGCATAAGAACGGAATATGTAGGCGTAAAATGGAATATATATGCGTAAGAACTGAATATATATGCGTAAGAACTGAATATATATGCGTAATAACGGAATATATATGCGTAAGAACGAAATATATATGCGTAAGAAACTGAATATATATGCATAAGAACGGAATATATATGCGTAAGAACGGAATAATATATGCGTAAGAATGGAATCTATATGTGTAAGAACTCAATATATATGTGTAAGAACTGAATATACATGCGTAAGAACTGAATATATATGCGTAAGAACGAATATATATGCGTATAGAGCCTGAAAATATATGCGTATAGAACTGAATATATTGTAAGAATGGAATATATATGCGTAAGAAC
>JAWPHD010017415.1:0-44733 GCA_037043455.1 Cyrtodaria siliqua | reverse complement strand
TAAATATTGAAAAAGGGCCATAACCATAACTCCAGTGTTACTTGTTCAATCTGGCTGGTTTTCAAACTCATCCGAGCTTTCATTGATATCAACAATCTGGCCAGGTTTGGAAAGATCGAATACAAAATGAAGGCGCTACTGCTCACAAGGCTGAAAATCGCATTTTTCAATAATTCAAGGGCACATAACTCCGGTGTTCCTTATCCAATATAGCTGGTTTTTGAACATGTCCGAGCTTTCATTGATATTAAAAATCTACGCAAGTTTGGTTAAGATCAAATACTAAATGAAGGTGCTAGTGTGTTCACAAGGCAGAAAATGGCATTTTTTCAGGGAAAAAAAAAAGAGCCATAACTCTGGTATTACTTAACCAATTTAGCTGGTTTTCGAACTTGTCCAAGGTTTCATTGGTATTAACAATCTGTGCAAGTTTGGTAAAAGATCAAATAATAAATGTTTACAAGGCAGAAAATGGCATTTTTCAGAAAAAAACAATGGCCATAACTCCGGTGAAATTAATCCGATCTGGCTGGTTGTCCGAGCTTTCATTGATATAAAGACACTGGCAAAGTTTTCATAAAGATCCGATTAATAATGAAGGCCCTACAGTGTTCACAAGGCCAAAGTTAACGGACGGACGACTAGTAGAGCGAATAATATATTAATAATTGGAAAAAAGTTACTCTTGTCATTATGCGTCACCTTGTGGAAAGAGCATACGGTATAATAGTGGTATCCTTAGTCTGTTTACAATATAGTAGAAATAAGGTTAAATGAGGGTATATGTGCCCTATTGGCCAAAGGCCACATTGTCAAATTAACAAGCATTCTTCATCTTGCTAACAGTGCTGTCATCACTCACCTCGCTAACATTTCTCACCATTTTAATGTTGCTCACCTTGCACACATGCTTTTTAACATGCAAATTAGGTAGTTCTCACCTCGCTACCCAAGTGCTAACCTTGCTCTGACACTCACGTGAGATCTATCTAATTTGCATGTTAAACCTTGCTCACCTTGCTCATGTGGAGGTCTACCTAATTTGCATGTTAAAATGCACGCGAGCAAGAACCAGGTTAGATCTCACTCTAGTGTGAGGCAGTATGTTAGCGCATTTTGGTATGAGAAAGAGAAGTATCAGAATTTTTAAAAGTCGTCAGTTTTCGACTCAATCAGATTTTTATCTATTTTGAGTGATGCCCTAATTTTCTTGATAACGACCATCTTTTTTATCTAGTGATGCCTGTAAAATGTATCTCATTTGCACAATTTGTGTATAACGACACCTGATTTCTGCCTGGTTTTCCCGCATGATTCCGCCAGGATAATTGACTTAATAAACAACTTGAATGTAACAAGAGGCCCAAAAGGGCCTGTTTTTGGGCCTGTATCACTCTACTGGCTATATGGTGTCCATGATGGGGTGAGGTGGGATGTGGGTGGGGTGGGGTGGGGGGTGGGATAGAAGGATTGTATGTCAGATATGGCAATATCAAACTAGTTTTATATAAACTGTCTTCAATTACCAAGATATTGGGGAGGGATATATTTAGCTCAAGTTTGGCTGGCTTTAAAACAAATCAATTTTCACATGTGACCCAGGGCGGGGCCAAATTTGACCACAAGGGTCACCATTTGAACAAACTTGGTAGAGGACCATAAGCTGAGTGTAAATACAAAATATTAAACCGTTGGCTCTTGTAATTTCATCAGAAGATTTTTTAAGTTTGTCCATTATTTAAGTCTATGTATAAAACATGTGACCCCGGGGTTAGGGCCAAATTTGACTCCAGGGTCACCATTTGAATAAATTTGGTAGAGGACCATAAGCTGATGGTAAATACAACATATTAAACCTCTGGCTATTGTAGTTTCAGAGAAGATTTGTTTTAAAGTTTTTCCCTATGTAACTCTATGTAAAACATATGAACCTGGGAAGGGCCAAAATTTGACCCCAGGGTCACCATTCAAACAACTTGATAGAGGACCATAAGCTGAAGAGTAAATAAAAAATATTCAAAGAAGATTTTTAAAGTTTCTCCCCTAATATATTATATAAAACTGTGACCCCCTGGGGCGGGGCCAAATTAGACCCCAGGGTCACCATTTTTTAGTTTTTCCCTATATCAGTCTATGTAAAACTGTGACCCCTGGGTTGGGGCCAAATTTGACCCAAGGGTCACAATTTGAACAAAATTGGTGGAGGACAAAAAGCTGATGCTAAATACAAAATATTAAACCTTTGGCTCTTATAGTTTTAGATTTTGAAGTTTTCCCTATATATAAGTCTATGTAAAACTGTGACAACTGGGGCCGGGCCAAATTTGAGCCCAGGGTCACCATTTGAACAAACTTGGTTAAGGATCCATAAGCTGATAATACATAAAAAATATTAACCTTTATCTCTTGTAGTTTCATAGAAGAAGATTTTTGAAGTTCTTCCCTATAACTCTATGTAAAACTGATCCAAAAAGGGCCACTAAGCTCTCAATTAAAGAAAAAAGAACCAAGGTTTCTTATGAGAAAAAAAAAAAGAAAAAAAAGATAAACATTAAAAAAAAACTTCAAAAAAAAATAGAGGCACAAGACCTGTGGATGCTCTACTTGCTAAACATCAATGAAGCGAGTGACTGCAATTTACGTTGTTGTTTTTTTAAGTTTTTGGCATTTTTAACTAAATCAAAGGCCATTAAACTAAAGAATCTGGTAAAGTTTGGTAAAGATCAGATGGAAAATGAAGGCCCTACCATATTAACGAGGCAAATTATAACATTTTTAACAAAATCAAGAGCCAGAACTCCTCTGTTACTGGTCCGATCTGGCTGGTTTTCGAACTTGACCGAGCTTTTATTGACATTAACAAACTGATAAAGTTTTGTAAAGATCGGATAAAAAATGAAGGCCCTATTGTCTTAACGAGGCAAAATATAGCATTTTGAACTAAATCAAGGGCCATAACTCCACTGTTACTGGTCCGATATTAATGGTTTTCAAACTTGTCCGAGCTTTCATTGATATTAACAATCTGATAAACTTTAGTAAAGATCGAATGAACAATGAAGCCCCTATCGTCTTAACGAGGCAAAATATAGCATTTTTAACTAAATCAAAGGCCATAACTCCGCTGTTACTGGTCCGATATGGCTGGTTTTCGAACTTGTTCGAGCTTTCAACGACATTAAAAATATGATAAAGTTTGGTAAAGATCTGATGAACAATGAAGCCCCTTTCGTCTTAACGAGGCAAAATATAGCATTTTTAACTAAATCAAGGGCCATACCTCCGCTGTTACTAGTCCGATATAGCTGGTTTTCGAACTTGTCCAAGCTTTCATTGATATTAACAATCTGATAAAGCTTGGTAAAGGTCAGATGAACAATGAAGCCCCTATCGTCTTAACGAGGCAAAATATAGCATTTTTAACTAAATCAAGGGCCATAACTCCACTGTTTTTGGTCCGATATGGCTGGTTTTCCAACTTTTTTGAGCTTTCAATGACATTAACAATCTGTTAAAGTTTGGTAAGGATCGGATGAACAATAAAGTCTCTATTGTCTTAAAAAGGGAAATTATAGCATTTTTAACTAAATCAAGGACCATAACTCCGCTGTTACTGGTCCGATCTGGCTGGTTTTCTAACTTGTCTGAGCTTTCATTGATTTTAACAATCTGGTAAAGTTTGGTAAAGACCAGACGAAAAATGAAGGCCCTATCGTCTTAACGAGACAAAAGTAAACGACGGACGACGGACAGACAACGCGGACAACTCGCCATCCCATAAGCTCTGCTGACTCTTGGCCAGTAGAGCTAAAAATAAATAAAAATAATAAAAAATAAAAAAAAAACACGAACCAAGTTTTATTATGGAGAAAAAAATAAATATGCCTCGTGAGATTTGAACCCACGACCCCTGGGGGTTCAAGTGTACATTACTAAATATTGAAAAAGGGCCATAACCATAACTCCAGTGTTACTTGTTCAATCTGGCTGGTTTTCAAACTCATCCGAGCTTTCATTGATATCAACAATCTGGCCAGGTTTGGGAAAGATCGAATACAAAATGAAGGCGCTACTGCTCACAAGGCTGAAAATCGCATTTTTCAATAATTCAAGGGCACATAACTCCGGTGTTCCTTATCCAATATAGCTGGTTTTTGAACATGTCCGAGCTTTCATTGATATTAAAAATCTACGCAAGTTTGGTTAAGATCAAATACTAAATGAAGGTGCTAGTGTGTTCACAAGGCAGAAAATGGCATTTTTTCAGGGAAAAAAAAGAGCCATAACTCTGGTATTACTTAACCAATTTAGCTGGTTTTCGAACTTGTCCAAGGTTTCATTGGTATTAACAATCTGTGCAAGTTTGGTAAAAGATCAAATAATAAATGTTTACAAGGCAGAAAATGGCATTTTTCAGAAAAAAACAATGGCCATAACTCCGGTGAAATTAATCCGATCTGGCTGGTTGTCCGAGCTTTCATTGATATAAAGACACTGGCAAAGTTTCATAAAGATCCGATTAATAATGAAGGCCCTACAGTGTTCACAAGGCCAAAGTTAACGGACGGACGACTAGTAGAGCGAATAATATATTAATAATTGAAAAAAGTTACTCTTGTCATTATGCGTCACCTTGTGGAAAGAGCATACGGTATAATAGTGGTATCCTTAGTCTGTTTACAATATAGTAGAAATAAGGTTAAATGAGGGTATATGTGCCCTATTGGCCAAAGGCCACATTGTCAAATTAACAAGCATTCTTCATCTTGCTAACAGTGCTGTCATCACTCACCTCGCTAACATTTCTCACCATTTTAATGTTGCTCACCTTGCACACATGCTTTTTAACATGCAAATTAGGTAGTTCTCACCTCGCTACCCAAGTGCTAACCTTGCTCTGACACTCACGTGAGATCTATCTAATTTGCATGTTAAACCTTGCTCACCTTGCTCATGTGAGGTCTACCTAATTTGCATGTTAAAATGCACGCGAGCAAGAACCAGGTTAGATCTCACTTAGTGTGCAGTATGTTAGCGCATTTTGGTATGAGAAAGAGAAGTATCAGAATTTTTAAAAGTCGTCAGTTTTCGACTCAATCAGATTTTTATCTATTTTGAGTGATGCCCTAATTTTCTTGATAACGACCATCTTTTTTATCTAGTGATGCCTGTAAAATGTATCTCATTTGCACAATTTGTGTATAACGACACCTGATTTCTGCCTGGTTTCCCGCATGATTCCGCCAGGATATTTTGACACCTGTCAATTCAAAAATGCTGGGCGTCATTTGCAACAAAATGACACTGGTCATTTGAAAAAAAGGTGCCCATCATTTTTACCTCATTTACGTGTTAATTTGCCAAGAAGACAGCTGGTTTCCTGCCCGATTCCAGCTGGATTTTCCAGTATAAGTTAATTACAATTACCCCATAATTGACGCCTGGAATTTCAGTAGAATGACGCCTCATTTACAGGCAGAACATTTCGAACAGACAGTCAAAAACAAAATTAAAAATATATTTCCACTGAGGACAGACATACGTTTATTTATATATGTTTTACAATATAATTAGTATCGCGTGCTCAGAGCAAATGGCTGTAACTCACCCATGTTTCAAGATCTGCTGCCATCAGAGAAACAATGCGGAAGCCTTTTGGAGTATTCTCTTGGATGGTTCTTGTGAAATCCAGATTATTGTTATGAAAACGTTGCATTCTACGAACACTTCGGTGTTGGCGGTGTCCATCAGTTTCGAATCTCCACTAACGGCAACTTACTGACAACCATAAATAAAGAAATACAATGTTGTAAAAGTTTATATGCTCAAAACAATAACTTAAGACTTAATGTCTATAACAAAATGCTGATGCATTATGGGTTCCAACCATGAAGTTTTCTCCCTGTATTCATGCAGAGTGCACTCAAGGTTATTAAATTATATGATTCCTTACAGATACGCAACTCGATTAAGATTCTACAAAACATATTCAAGGTTTAAACAGTTCTAGAATGAAAACAAGCATAAACAGAATATCAGAACAGATATGAATTTGTTAAGGTCACAGTAGTCTACACTACTCAGCTTTGATAATCGGTCACCCAAGTTTTTTAAAAATAACACGAATATTAAAAACTGGAAATCACTGACATACATACCAATATTTTATTAAGTTTATCCACAAGGTTTTAATCCAATCAAGGCAGATTAAGTTTTATAAATCGCTAGCGATATTTGTTAAACAAGCCAGTTAAAATTTCAAATGAAAATATGAATTATTAAAAAATATATAATTCTTTGAAAAGTGACCGATTATAAAAGTTGAGTAGTGTAGTTATAATGAATATCTGTCAATTCTTTTATTTTCATCAGCGAATAGATTGTAAACAAAGGTGTGAAGGACGGCGAGATGGATGGACAAACACACACACAAACTAGAACTATCACTAAGTTGATGAATACTCCAGCGTGGAAAATTCTAAGTCAAACAAAGGGCCATAATTCTGTAAAAAATTAGGCAATCAACAATGGGTGATGTAGAGGGATATAAGGTCATCAGTTGTGATGTGTATTTGAAGTTTGGTAACAACCCATTAAAAACTGTTTGAGAAATTCAAGTAAAAATGTGTTACGCGACAGGACAGAAATGTGTTACGGGACAGAAATGTGTTGCGACATTACAGACAACGTGATTCCTATAATAACCCCCACCTCATTTTGTGAAAGCGGGGATATAACAATCAAAATCAACTAAATCACACAGTGCAATATTTTGACCAAGATAATATAAAAGTGGTGACATCATGAAGAGCAAACATTAGAGACTAGGTGTGTTCAGTTCAGTGCATCTCCAATTTCACAAACACAAGTATTAAAACATAAATTAATATGTAAACTCACAACATATTTGGATAACTCTAGTGAGCTAATGTCAAGATTATTTCCTGGTAACAGCATAATGACATTCCCACTTTGTGTTTTGTCTAAACGGGGGAGTCGCTGCATTGTCACTGATAACTGAGTATGTGATAAAGGTGAATCGGGCCTGAAATATATAAAAGTCAAGATCAACAATGGGATGACGATGACTACTATGATAAAACTATCACTAAAGGTGATACCCCAACTTTGAAAACGTTTGAAGTGAAAGGCACATGAAGTTCATCATACAATATAAAAGTGGAAACTTCTATAAAAGCATATAGAAGTTTCCACTTTTATATTGTATCATCCTAAATAAACTTCATGTGCCTTTTACTTCAAAAGATTTCACCAAGTACAATCTAACTATAAAGTTTGAAGACACGGCCCGGTGCAATCCTTCATGAATTATAAAGCAGTGTTGTTTTTTTTTTGTGTTAAAGTTTATGAAAAGGGGCATCAATCTGCATTGGATAATTGATAAGAAAGAACTGTATAAAGTCTCATGACCATAATAGGTCAATATTTTGCCAATATTTTGCCAAGTTATGAGCTAGCAGGTTAGGTTGCAGGTTAAAGTTTTATGAAAAGGGAGCGTTACTCTAACAAAATAGAAGTCATAGTTATTGGACATGTGTAACGACATCCCTTCAGTTAAAACAAGAGGTCAATGACCTTGAAGCTCTACCGATAGGTTTTTGATAGCTAGATCAGCATTCCTGTGAAGTTTCATGAAAATCCATCAAGTACTTTCAAAGGAGTAGTTGCTACAAGTTTTCATTATATAACTTCTCAAAGGAGTTGACCTTTGCTAGAAGTTTTCATTATATAACTCTATGTAAACAAAGATGGCCGCTGGCAGCCATGTTTAATGTCAAATCACTATAATTTTCGACACTTAAGGATCAACATCATGTCATACTGATCATTTTATAAAAAGTCCCATATCAATATCACTTAATAGTTTTCAAGAAGCAGTCGCTACAAACTTGTTTTTTGAAAATCTATTTTTAGCCGTGGCGGCCATCTTAAATTTCCGGCCGACCTGAAGTTTTGCTAGGACATCAAGAGCAACATTCGTGTGAAGTTTCATGAAAATCCGTCAAGTAGTTTCAGAAGAGCAGTCACTAAAAATTTTCATTATACAGTTGCTGCCACGCAGATTATGACTTTTTCGCAGCATCCCCGCGGCCGTTTTTCAATCGAAGTCACAAATCCCCGCGATCGTACGGCGAATTGTCACCCGAAATATCGCGGGGATTCTCCGCGAGCGATCACCGCGATTGCAAAACCCAGTCTCAAAAGAAAGCAATCACTGTGATAGGTTTGCGGGGGAACGCGCTGGAAATTAGAGCAGGGATCAATAAAAAATGTAATAAAACTGATAAATACAATGAATAAATTTCATAAGCAATACGTATTTCAAACTTTTAAAGCATTTAATAACACGTTTTTCGTTTTTGTTGTCCAAAAGTCGCATTTCTCTTCACCGGACATAAATTGGCATAAATTGGCTACCCACAATCCTTTGCAATGTGTGTACCTATTAACAAGGCGACACTAATAACGGGTTTATGACCCGGAATTCTTTACAATTTTTTCGAATTATTTCTGACTAAAGAACCCATCGATGTATTAATAATCAACAGCAGAATAGTAAAATGTGTTACAAATAACGATTAATTAAAAATATAATTCTAATTTCCAGTATAAGAATTACTACCTATCGTGAAAACATTATCCGGGCATTTGAATTTTCCGAAAACAAAAATAAAATTTACTTTTGCTTCGATTTTTTAACAGTTATTGAATAATAATGCATTAAATTGACTGCAAAATTGTAAATTGATACTGGCCTGCGATTTCACACCGGGTAAAGCGGTGTGCGAATCAAAACGGATCACGGCGAATCGCGGTGATTGTGTCACGGTGGTCAAAAGTTATTGTCCCCGCGTTGAGTGGACTGTCCGCCGATCGCGGGGACAAAATCAGTGTGTCCGCGGTGAGATAAAATCCCCAGGTTGAGTGTGATTAGTCGTAATCCGCGTGGCAGCAACTGTATAACTCTATGTCAACAAAAATGGCCGCTGGCAGCCATGTTTAACAACGAATCAAAATAATTTTCGACAAGGATCAACACCATGTCATATTGATCATTTTAGGAAAAGATGCATATCAATATCACTTATAGTTTTCAAGAAGTAGTCGCTACAAACTTGATTTTTGAAAATTTATTTTTAGCCGTGGCAGCCATCCTGAATTTCCGGCCGACCTGAAACTTTGCTAGGATCAATTAGACATCAAGACCAACATTCCTGTGAAGTTTCATGAAATTCCGTAGAGTAGTTTCAGAGGAGTAGTCGCTACAAAAAAAAGTTGACGGACGGATGACGGATACCGCACCACGGCACAAGCTCTGCTGATCTCTGATCAGTAGAGCTAATGAATATTTGTGTGAAATTTCATGAAGACAGGTCAAATACTTTTCAGGTTATGGCCAATTATGAGCTTGGTTAGGCCGCAGGTTCAAGTTTTATGAAAAGGAGCACAACTCTGCTGAAATGGAAGTCAGAGTTATTGGTCATGGGTAACAATAGTCTGTGTGGTAAGATGAATAGGTGTGTGAAGTTTCATGAACACACTGTCAAATACTTCTCAAGTTATGGCCAGTTAGCCTGGTTAGGTTGCAGGTTAGTTTTATGAAAGGGGGCATAACTCCGTCAATTCAGAGCTCTAGATAAGCTGCGTATATATATGCGTAATTTACGCAAATAAATGACAATTAAATGGTTTGTTTGATTGTCGAATTATTCTGTTCCGTACTCGTCACACGTTTGTAGAATATGTTCCTAGTACTGTATGATGCAAGACTCGACTAGAACATATTGAGAACGAGTCTACGTTTGACTAAACGAATATTTCACAGACGGGTTTCGGGTTATGTTTACTTTATATAAAACGTGTTGAATTGAGGTATCGTTAATAGGTACTGTAATCAAGTCTGCGTACTGATATCCTGTCAAATTTTCACGTAAAATACGAAAAGATGTCAGGTAAAAGCGTTCGGGGAAGGAAACAATGCATAAACATCGTTCCAAGCGTGAATAAAATCATCAGCTATATTTACGTTAAAGCAGATATGTCATCCGAGTCAATTGTCCAGCCAATAATATTTGATCTGATTGATCAAAGTGTTTCAAAGTCAAAAAAGAAACACGATGGAAGCACAATTTCAGATAAAACTATTGCCATCTGGAAGTTGAAATTCCCATGGCTTGTAGTTGAGACTAACGGCGATGGTGTATTGTAAAATTTACAATAACTATCAGTAGTTGAAGAAAAAAAAGAAAATTGACTGGGTTAAAAAAAACAAATATAAACAAGAGGTCAATGACCTTGAAGCTCTACTGATAGATTTTGATAGCTTGATCAGCCATGGGAACCTGTGAAGTTTTATGGAAATAGTTTCAGAGAAGTAGTCGCCACAAGTTTTTCCTATTACCACTCTATCTAAAAAAAGATGGTCGCAGGCATCCATGTTTGACATAGAATCAATGAATTTTGTTTAGGACCAACTACATGTCTAGATGTCATGCCAGTCATTTTAGTAAAGGTTCCAATTCAATACACTTAAGTTTTTTGAGAAGTAGTTGCCACAAATGAGTATTTAAGCTGTGGCAGCCATCTTGAATTTCCGGCCAACCTGATTTTTACTTAATGGAACTAACTGGACGTCAAAACCAATATTCCTGTAAAATTTTATAAAAGTCATTTTGGTAAATGTACCAAACCGCTTACAGTTTTAGAGAAGTCGTTGCCACAAAATTGTATTTAATAAATCTATGTTTAGCCATGGTGGGCATCTTGAATTTCCGGCCGACCTGAAATTGTGCTAGGATCAACTAGACATCAAGAGCAACATTTCTGTGAAGTTTCATGAAAATCCGTATTGTAGTTCAGAGGAGTAGTCACTACAAATGTTTACTATACAAACTCTATGTAAACAAAGATGACCACTAGTGCCCAGGTTTAATTTTGATTCAAACTAATTTTCGACAAGGATCAACACCATGTCATACTGATCATTTTAGAAAAAGTCCCATATCAATATCACTTACAGTTTTCAAGAAGTAGTCGCTACAAACTTTTTTTTAAAAATCTGTGTTTAGCCATGGCGGCCATCTTGAATTTCCGGCCGACCTAAAAAGATTCTGGGATCAATTAGACGTCAAGAGCAACATTCCTGTGAAGATTCATAAAAATGTGTCAAGTAGTTTCAGAGCAGTAGTCGCTACAAGTTTTTACTATATAAATCTATGTAAACAAAGATGGCCGCTAGCGGCCATGTTTAAAATTGCATCGAATTTTTTTTGACAAGGATCAACATCATGTCATGCTGATCATTTTAGAAAATGTCCCATATCAATATCACTTACAGTTTTCAAGAAGTAGTCGCTACAAATTTATTTATTTTAAATCTATTTTTAGCCGTGGTAGCCATTTTGAATTTCCGGCCAGCCTGAAAATTTTCTAGGATCAACTAGACACCAAGAGCAACATTCCTGTGAAGTTTCATGAACATCCGTCAAGTAGTTTCAGAGGAGTAGTCGCTACAAGTTTTTACTATATAACTCTATGTAAACAAAGATGGCCACTGGCAGCCATGTTTAACGTCAAATCCAAATAATGTTCGACATAGATCAACATCATGTCATGCTGATCATTTTAGAAAAAGTCCCATATCAATATCGCTTATAGTTTTCAAAAAGTAGTCGCTACAAACTTATTTTTTAAAAATCTATTTTTAAGTGTGGCGGCCATCTTGAATTTCTGGCCGATCTGAAATTTTGCTAGGATCAATTACACAACAAGAGCAACATTCCTGTAAAGTTTCATGAAAATCCGCCAAATAGTTTCAGAGGAGTAGTCGCTACAAGTTTTTACTATATAACTCTATGTAAACAAAGATGGCCACTGGCAGCCATGTTTAACGTTAAATCCAAATAATGTTCGACTTAGATCAACATCATGTCATGCTGATCATTTTAGAAAAAGTCCGATATCAATACCACTTATAGTTTTCAAGAAGTAGTCGCTACAAACTTGTATTTTAAAAATCTATTTTTAGCTTTGGCGACCATCTTGGATTTCACATCAACATGAATTTTTGCTTGAATCAACTAGACTTCATGGGCAACATTTCTGTAAAGTTTCATGAATATCCATCCCGTAGTTTCAGAGGAGTAGTCGCTACAAATGAAACTTTACGGACAGACGGACGGACAGACGGACGGACGCCACACCACGGCATAAGCTCTGAGCTAAAAATGACATTTTTTACCAATTCAGGGGCCATAATTTTGTCAAAAATGAATGGAAGAGTTATAGGGATTGTTGGATAAGGTGCAGAATTTTATGGGAAACATTAGTATAAAATTTTAATGCAATAGCTTGAGCAGTTTCAAAGTTATAAATCTATTGCACAAAAACTTTAGGGTGAAGCTGGGGACGTCGATGCCGTGGTGAGTAGGATAGCTCACACTATTCTTCGAATAGTCACGCTAAAAATGTAACATATATGACACTATATAAAATATACCGGCTGTTTTTATCAACATTGTTTTAGTTTAATATTGAAATAATTATAACTTTGTGCTATACATTCAGGGGCATAGCTGTGTCTAAATCAGTGTGTAGGCACAAGGTTTATTGGGGTCCGGGGGCATGCCACCCCCTCCACCTGTGAATTTTTTTTAGAAGGAAGCCAAATCCTGCATTCTGATGGTATTTTAAGCAGCAAACATTATGTTTTAACCCGCGATTTCAAGCTTTTGCAATCTGCGATTTCACAACAAAAACATCGGAACAGAACCATTATATTAATATGAAAACTTGCTTTCTGAAAATCTTTTGTAAGTTTGCTTGGTTCCGAAAGACCGTGAGCAAAAACAGTTAAGGCTTTTATTTTCTAAAAAGACCACGAGTAAAAATTGGTATGAGCTGATCATATATACCCCTCCACCCCATACTCACTCTGTTTTCATTGCATTTTTTATGCCCCCGAAAACATTTCGGGGGCATATAGTAATCGCACAGTCAGTCCGGATTCTGTCCGTCCGTCATTCCGAAGTTTGTGTCCGGACCGTAACTTCACAACCCCTGCAGGGATTATTAAATAACTTGGCACAAGTGATCACCATGTCGCGCGCAAAAACCCAGGTCCATACCTCAAAGGTCAAGGTCACACTTGAAGTTCATAGGTCAAAAACAGGTACGTAATTTCGTGTCCAGACCGTAACGTCACAACCCCTGCAGGGATTTTTAAATTACTTGGCACAAGTGATCACCATAACAAGACGATGTGTCGCACGCAAAACTCAGGTCCGTACCTCAAAGGTCAACGTCACACTTGCAGTTCATAGGTCAAAAACAGTTACGCAATTTCGTGTCTGGACCGTAACGTCACAATCCCTGCAGGGATTTTTAAATAACTTGGCACAAGTGATCACCATAACAAGACGATGTGTCGCATGCAAATCCCAGGTCTTCAAGGTCACTCTTGGAGGTCAAAAGTCAAATTGTGTCCAGTCAATAACTCTTGCATTCATGAACGGATTTTCAAATAACTTGGCACAAGTGCTTACCACAACAAGACGATGTGTCGCGCACAAAATCCAGGTCTCAGGCCCCAAGGTCAAGGTCACATTTAGAGGTCAAAGGTCAAATCGTGTCTGGTCAATAACTTTTGCATGCCTGGACGGATTTTCAAATAACTTGGCACAAGTTCTCACCATAACCAAATGAGGTGTCGTGCACAAATCCAGGTCCATGGCTCCAAGGTCAAGGTCATACTTAGAGGTCAAAGGACACTTCAGGGGCATTTATCACTTACAATGATATTTCTTGTTTTTTTATTTCTGGGGACAATGTGTAGGCACGTAATGTGTAGGCACGCGCCAACAGTGCCTATAGCTATAGGCAGCTACGCCACTGACAATAAATATAATTTCACAAAAATGAAAGTCAATGTGAAATCGTGCGGCAGCAGTTCTAAAACAACATTTATTACATAGTGTAATTCTTTATATTAAAATACTGAAAAACACACTTCGTTTAAATCAAGACTTTAATTATCAACTCAAAAGGATAATACTAGAACTCATCCAACATAGCAAAATGCATTTGTGTTCAATTCGTTCGTTGTGTTCAGCTTTAAAACAGTGTACACCGAAAACGAATGCAGAAAACATTAAAGCATTTTTAAAACACAGATCGTTCATTCTGTGTTCATTCTGCGTTAATTCTGCGTTCATTCTGCATTTATTTTCCGTTCGTTCAATTTCGTTCTGCCTTTATTTGGGTACTTGAACGCAACTGGGTCTGTACATGGGGAAAACAAGATGGACAAAAGCACAAGCATGTACATGGGGAAAACAAAATGGACAAGAACTCAGACATGTACATGGAAATACAGGATGGACAAGACCTTAGGCATGTACATGGGAAAAACAAGACAGACAAGAGCTCAGGCATATACATTGAACAAGAGGTCAATGACCTTGAAGCTCTTCTTGTAGATTTTGACAAATAAATCAGCCATGGGAACCTGTGAATTTTTATGGAAATAGGACCAGCACTTTCAGCAAAGTAATCGCCACAAGTTTTTCCTATATAACTTTATGTAAACAAAGATGGCCGCTACAAGCTTTCATTATATAACTCTATGTAAACAAAGATGGCCACTGGCAGCCATGGATAACGTTGAATCAAAATGATTTTTGACAAGGATCAATATCATGTCATTCTGATCATTTCTAAAGAAGTCCCATATCAATATCACTTAAGAAGTAGTTGCTACAAACTTGTTTGTTAAAAATCTATTGTTAGCTTTGGTGGCCATCTTGGATTTCACATCAACGTGAATTTTTGGTAGGATCAACTAGACATTATGTGCAACATTTCTATAAAGATTCATGAAAATACATACAGTAGTTTCAGAAGAGTTGTGGCTACAATAAAAGTTTACCGAAAGACAGACATACGGACACACCGATGATGGACACCGCACCACGGCATACTCAGTTGATCTTTGATCAGTAGATCTAAAAACAAGAAATCCAAGAGGGCCTGTGGACACGCTACTGGCTAAAGATAAAGTTTTAGTTAACTCTTTCAACAAGAGCGCCGCCTAACGGGGCATTATAGGCCCGTTTCATAAAGTTTTTTTGTTAAAGCATTTCCTAGGTGTCAGGTCCATATTACCTTTACCTCTGACCTTCTAACAAAAAAGATAACTGATAGCGGATGTTGTTTAACCAAGAGCACTATTTGTATAAAGTTTAAGACTGTAGATCAAGTAGTTTGTGAATAACAGCTGGGAAGGAATTTGTCATGATCAGGTCACAATGACTTTGAAATCTGACCTACTAAGCTCGAAATCAATAGGGGTTGTTGTTTTAACATGGGTACTATTTCTGTAAAGTTTCAAAACTGTAGGTCTAATAGTTACAAGTTACAGTGCGTGTTTTGAAGTTATTGTGTGGAAGGTGTATTTCCATATAAGGTCAGTGTGACCTTGACCTTAAATCTACTGGCCCCAAAAGCAATAGGGCTTCTCATTTCACCTAGGGCAATGTACCTATGAAGTTTTATGAGTGTAGGTGTTACAGTTTAGAAGTTATTGTGCAGAATGCATATTTCCATATAAGGTCAGTGACATCAACCTTGGACAAGGTCAGTGACATCAACCTTGGACAAGGTCAGTGACATTGACCTTTGACCACAAAAGCAATAGGGTTCCTGCTTTCAACAAGGGTGATGATTTTCGAAATTTCATGAGTGTAGGTGTTACGGTTTTGAAACTATCATGTAGAGTTCATATAATGATGATGGTGACCTTGACCTACTGACTCCAAACAAATTAGGGTATCTCCACTCACCATGGGCAATATATGTATGAAGTTTTAAAAGTTTAAGTGTTTCAATTTTTATTTTATCAATAGGAATGTATTTTTCTACATAAGGTGACAGTGACCTTGACCTTTGACCTACTGACCCCAATGAAAATAGGGTTCCTCCTTTCACCTATGGCAATGTACCTATGAAGTTTTATGAGTGTAGGTGTTACGGTTTTGAAGTTATTGTGCAGAAGGCACAGTGATTCATTTTGAAATCTGCTTTAATGAGTCCCTGCAGGGACTCACATATTTTGAAACACTCGGTCAAAACTAAACAAGAGACCCAAGAGGACCTGTAGACGCTCTACTTGTATGATGTGATTCAAAAACATAAACATGATAGAGGCCAACCCAAGAAACATGTTTCCTATATATAACTCTATGTAAATCTGGGTTATCGTGGCGGCCATTTTGAATTTTTGACGACAACGAAAAACACAAACTTGATAGAGGCCGACAACAGGATCGATATCGAACATGCATATGATATTTAACTAGAATGGAATAAGTGGTAATATGTCGTTTGATAAATGTCCTTAAATTTGACCTAAGTTTAGCCATGGTGGATGACTGGAGGCCCCAAACCTGAGGGGGACTAACCCAAAGATCACTGTGATTAAGTTTCATCAAAATTTTCAAGCCGTTTCAGAGAAGATGTCATTTTCAACGTTTTCCTATATAACTCTATGTAAACTTTGGGTCGCTGTGGCGGCCATTTTGATTATTCGACGATAACGAAAAACACAAACTTGATAGAGGATAACCCAAGGAACATGTTTATGATATTTCACAAGAATGCAATTAAGTGGTTTCGGAGATGTTTCAAATTTCCTTAAATTTGACCTAATTTTAGACATGGCGACCATCTTGGATGACTGGCGGCCCTGAAAAACACAAATCTGAGAGGGACTATCCCAAATATCATTGTGCTTAAGTTTCATCAAAATCTTTCCGGCGGTTTCAGAGAAGATGTAATTTTTAACCTTTTCCTATATAACTCTATGTAAATTTTGGGTCGCCGTGGCGGCCATTTTGATTATTTGACGATAACGAAAAACACAAACTTGATAGAGGCCAACCCAAGAAACATGTATATGATATTTCAGTAGAATGGAATAAGTGGTTTCGGAGGAGATGTCGTTTGAAATTTCCTTAAATTTGACCTAGTTTTAGCCATGGCGGCCATCTTGGATGACTGGCGGCTACGAAAAACACAAATCTGAGAGGGACTTTCCCAAGTAACATTGTGATGAAGTTTCATCAAAATCCTTCAAGCGGTTTCAGAGTAGATGTCGATTTTATAAAACTGCTAACAGACGGACAGACAGACGGACGGACGGACGGACGGACGGACGGACGGACGGACGGACAGACAGACAGACAGACAGACAGACAGACAGACAGACAGACGACGGATGAAAAGCGATCGCATAAGCCCTCCTGGCCTTTGGCCAGTAGAGCTAAAAACAATGGGGGGGGGGGGGAGAGAGGCGGGGGGGGGGGGGGGAGGGCAACATATATGTGTAAGAAGCTATGTAAGAATTGACGAAAAAAAAACAGAAATATGTAAAAAAAATAATAATATTCCAGTTTCGAGTAGGGGGGGTGGGGCGTGGAGGGAAGGTGGAGGGAAGGTGGGAGGGAGGGGGCAACATAGCGCTATGTGTAAGAATTGACCAAAACAACACAGAAATAAGTAAAAAATAAATAAAACAAGAGGTCAATGACCTTGAAGCTCTACTGAAAGGGTTTTGATAGTTAGATCAGCATTCCTGTGAAGTTTCATGAAAATCCGTCAAGAAGTTTCAGAGGAGTAGTCGTTAAAAGTTTTCATTATATAACTCTATGTAAACAAAGATGGCCACTGGCGGCCATGTTTAACGTCAAATCAAAATAATTTTTGAGAAGGATTAACATGATGTCATACTGATCATTTTAGAAAAAGTCCCATATCAATATCACATAGTTTTCAAGAAGTAGTCGCTACAAATTTATTTATTTAAATCTATTTAAATCTATTTTTAGCCGTGGCGGCCATCTTGAATTTCCAGCCAGACTGAAATTTTTCTAGGATCAACTAGACTTCAAGAGCAACATTCCTGTGAAGTTTCATGAACATCTGTCAAGTAGTTTCAGAGGAGTAGTCACTACAAGTTTTTACTATATAACTCTATGTAAACAAAGATAGCCACTGGCAGCTATGTTTAACGTCGAATCAAAATAATGTTCGACTAGGATCAACACCATGTCATGCTGATCATTTAGGAAAAGTCCCATATCATTTTTTAAAAATCTATTTTTAGCAGTGGCGGCCATCTGGAATTTCTGGCCAACCTGAAATTTTGCTAGGATCAATAAGACATCAAGAGCAACCAACCTGTAAAGTTTCATGAAAATCCGCCAAGTAGTTTCAGAGGAGTAGTCGCTACAAGTTTTTACTATATAACTCTATGTAAACAAAGATGGCCACTGGCAGCCATGTTTAACGTTTATTGACAAGGACCAACATCATGTCATGCTGATCATTTTAGAAAAAGTCCCATATCAATATCACTTATAGTTTTCAAGAAGTAGTCGCTACAAACTTGTATTTTAAGAATCTATTTTTAGCTTTGGCGGCCATCTCGGATTTCACATCAACATGAATTTTTGCTAGGATCAACTAGACTTCATGGGCAACATTTCTGTAAAGATTCATGAATATCCATCCAGTAGTTTCAGAGGAGTAGTCGTTACAAATAAAAGTTCTCTGATCAGTCGAGTTAAAAAGCCAAGTTTCCAGTGGGGGGGGGGGGGCATGGCGGGGGCAGGGGTGAGAGGCAGGGGGTGGGTGGAGGGAGCAACATGTGTAAGAAGCTATGTAAGAATTGACCAAAATGTAAAAAAAAAAATCGAGTTTCGAGTGGGTTGGGGGAGGCAGGGGGTGGGGGCAACATATATGTGTTAGAATTGGCAGGAGGGGTGACGGGGAGGGGGGAGAGGCAGTGGGGGTGGGCCACATATATGTGTAAGAAGTGTGGGGGAGTCTGGGGGCAACTTATATGTATTCCAGTTTCGAGTGGGGGTGGTGGTGGGGGGTGATGGTGGCAACATGGCTATGTGTAAGAATTGACCAAAACAACACAGAAATATGTATCTGTAAAAAAACAATGTTTTTTTTTATTTCACACCCCGCTTTGAATAGCCAAGCTAAAAATTATTTCTCCCCCCCCCCCACCACACCATCCCCCATCCCCCACCTCCACCCCCACCCAAACAAAAGGTTAACGTAACGCATATTTAGAAGAAAGTAGGTCACAGTGACCTAGTTTTCAGGATACGGTCAGTGCTTGATGAGAGGAAGGTGCTGTTGAAGTTTGATGAAGATCGGATATGTTAATGCTAAGATATATAGACAACACAAAGTGTTGACGTCCACTCGCCCACCCGGTTTACGCCAATCTATAAGCCGATTTTTTTCTTCAAAAAGCCCAGCTAAAAATGCCTGTCAAAGAAACGGATTTCTTAAACAATATATCAATATCTTCCTTTCTAAATTACCATTTACCCCTAAGTTTTATGCATTATCCGGTATAATTAAAATTAATAAAGCCTATTAACAACCCATAAGAAGTCTATAATATTGGTACTTTGAAAAACAAAGGGTACCTTATCTGTTTCAGAATGAATTTGTCCAAAATACATACCATCCCAATTTGCTACTACTTTTGCCGATTTTTCACCACTTTTAAGAACAGTAAAAAATATGTGCATACAGTTTCAAAACTGCATAAAATGTATCATTTTCATGTTATTCCTTATTATATTGCTACCATTCTTTTTTTAACAAAGTATTTCTTTTAGAATCCGACTGTTTTATATGGCGCAGTTGTCTTCAGGTTTTGTAACAGGTTTTATGCAAACACTGGACAAATCACCATCATAAAAATCTATATATATTTCCTTTATTTTATGCTTGCAAACAATCTACCGTTACACAAACTTTAAACAGTTCAATTAGTCCGAGTAGTTTGACTGGCCAATCAAGTGTCAATTTAACTTGTTGTGGGTAATTTTTTATAACTTTCTTCGGTGGCATTTTTTGTCCATCATCCGGGATTTCCATATGAGCAAACACCAACAGCTTGTAAAACGCTGTTACCGATTGGATGACAAATAGTTTTTACCCAATCAGATATGCGTACAACATTTTAATTGCATTGTACTTTAACCGGTGTCATCCTATATTGTTCCCTTATTATAGCATCGAAAACGGTTATTTACCACTTGTTAAAACTTTCGACCAATGCCTCCATGGCATGCACATGTTTAAGAATGAAGCGTCCTCGGAAAACATGTGTGTGTAGGATGCAGGACGCAGAGCAAATTGAATCACTGAAGGCATATTTACATATAAGGTCAATGCACCCTTGAACTTTGACCTACTGGCCCAAAATCAATAGGATTACTCCTCTCACCTAAGGCAATGTACCTATGAAGTTTTATGAGTGTAGGTGATGATGGTTTTGAATTTATTATGCGGAATTCAAATGTCATGAGTGTAGGTGTTACAGTTTTGAATTTATCATGCAGAATTCATATTTCCATATAAGATGATTGTGACCTTGACCTTTGACCTACCCACCCCAAAAGCAATAGGGTTCCTCCTCTCACCTAGGGCAATGTACCTATGAAGCTTTTAAAGTGCAGGTGTAAAAATGTCAAAGTTATCGTCAGGAATCCGTCTTTCTATATAAGGTCATGGTGACCTTGACCTTTGACCTCGAAAACAATAGGGATCCTTCTCTCATTTAACTATGAAATTTTATGAGTGCAGGTGTTATGGTTTCGAAGTTATCATCCAGAATGCATCTTTCTATATAAGGTCATGGTGACCTTGACCTTTGACCTACTGATCCCAAAAACAATAGGGATCCTCCCGTCGCCTAAGGCAATGCACAAATAAAGTTACATGAGTGTAGGTGCTATGGTTTCGAAGTTACCATCAGGAATGCTTTTTTCTATATAAGGTTATAGTGACCTTGACCTTTGACCTACTGACCCCAAAAACAATAGGTATCCTCCTCTCATTTAGGACAATGTACCTATGAAGTTTCATGAGTGTAGGTGTTATGGTTTGAAGTTATCATCCAGAATGCGTCGTTCTATATAATGTCACGGTGACCTTGGTCTTTGACCTACTGACCCCAAACATAATAGAGATCCTCCTCTCACCTAGGGCAATGTACCTATGAAGTTTCATGAGTGTAGGTTTATGGTTGTGAAGTTATCGTCTGGAATGCGTTTTTCTATATAAGGTCATAATGACCTTGACCTTTGACCTACTGATCCTAAAACACTAGGGATCCTCCTCTCGCCTAGGGCAATGTACCTTTGAAGTTTCAAGAGTGTAGGTGTTACGTTTTCGAAGTTATCATCCGGAATGCATTTGTCTATATAAGGTCAAGGTGAACTTGACCTTTGACCTACTGACCCCAAAAACAATAGGGATCCTACTCCCACCTAGGGCAATGTATCTTTGAAGTTTCATGAGTACAAGTGTAACGGTTTAGGAGTTATCGTCCGGAATACGCAATTGTTTACGGACGGACGGACGGACGGACGGACAACCCCATACCATTTTCAGGCAAGGAGTTCATAAGAGACTAATAAGAGACACAGTTTGTGTATTAAAACTCTGCCAAAAATCATTCAACCGGAATATGGCGATGATATGCACAACTAGACTTGATACTGACCATCCTTGTCAAGTTTCGCTGAAATCTGGCCAGGGGTTCAGGAGAACTAGCCCGGGAAAATGTTTGTGTATCAAAACACTTTAAAGGGCTATAACTCTGCCAAAAATAGGTAAACCAGAACACGACATGACATGGTGCTGATCATCCTTGCAAAGTCCAGACAAAGTTTGTGTATTTAAACCTTTAAAGGGCCATGACTCCACCAAAATGATTCAGCTGGAACACGGCGATGATATGCACGACTAGACCTGGAACTGATCATCCCCAAAATGTTTCGTTTAAATCCGGCCAGGCCCCATATTCTCGAAACTTTTAAGTCGAAATCACAGACTCAAGCTCAGCTATAACATTTTTTAAATCTTACTTCATGGTTATGAAATGACCTGAAACTTTACACAAATCGAGATAATCATCAATTACAAATGTCCTGAAAGTTTCAGGAAGAAAAAAAATCACTGAAAAAAGTTACAACTAAAAGAAATATATGAATTTTGAGCTTGAGCATAAGATTTTAGCTGAGCAAGTTTCGAGAACATGGGGCCTGGGGTTAAGGAGAACTAGTCAAGACAAAGTTTGTGTATTAAAACTTTTAAAGGGCCACCAAACTCAACCAAAATGATTCAACCAGAACACGTGACTATGTGTACAACCAGGCTTGGTACTGATCATCCCTGCAAAGTTTCACTGAAATCCGGCCAAAACGAAGACTCTTTCGTCTTAATGAGACCAAAATATAGCATATTCAGAAAATCAAGGGCCATAACTCCATTCTAAATGATCCAATCTGGCTGGTTTTCTAACTTTTCTGAGCTTTCATTGATATTAACAATCTGGTAAAGTTTTGATGAAAAATGAAGGCCCTAACGTCTTAACGATGCAAAATATAGCTTTTTTAACTTAATCTATTGCAAGGGCCATAACTCTGCCCTAACTGGTCCGATCTGGCTGGTTTTAGAACTTGTCTGAGATTTTGTTGATAGTAATAATCTGGTAAAATTTGGTAAAGATCAGATGAAAAATGAAGGCCCTATCATCTTGAGGCAAAATACAGCATATATATCAAAAAATCAAGGGTCATAACTCAAGTGTAAATGGTCCAATCTGGCTGGTTTTTGAACTTGTCCGTGCTTTCATTGATATTAACAATCTGGTAAAGATTGCTAAAGATCGAATGAAAAATGAAGGCCCTATCGTCTTAACGAGGCAAAATATAGCATTTTTAACAAAATCAAGGCTTTAACTCTTTGTCCAATCCAATCTGGCTGGTTTTAGAATTTCACTGAACTATCATTGATATTAACAATCTGTTGACGTTTGATAAAGATCTGATGGAAAATGAAGGCTATATGGTATTAACAAGGTAGAAGTTAACGGACAACAGACGACGGACAACTCGCCATCCCATAAGCTCTGCTGGCCCTTGGCCAGTAGGGCTAACAAGACGGACAACCTACTGTGTATAGTGTTATCGAAACAGACTGTTATTGACATATACGACACTGGTGGTTCTGTTGATCGCAAAATACACTGTGGCATCCAAATACTACTGCTGGTCAAAAAGAGAAGGCTACACCATCCTGAAATAGTTTAAACACAGAAATTAAATTCCAGCAGAATTTCATTGTAAAATTGTCAATCATTATAGCAAAATAATAGTAAGTGTAAAAATGCTTATCATTCTAGCAGAATATCAGTGCAAAATTATTCTTAATCATTCTAGCAGAATAACAGAGTAAAATTATTCTTAACTATTCTAGCAGAATATCAGTGTAAAATTATTCTTAATTTTTCTAGCACAATATCAGTGTAAATTATTCTTAATTATTCTAGCAGAATATCAGCATGATCAGTGTAAAATTATTCTTAATTATACTAGCAGAATATCAGTGTAAAATTATTCTTAATTATTCTAGCACAATATCAGCGTAAAATTATTCTTATTCTAGCAGAATAACAGAGTAAAATTGCTAATTATTCCAGAAGAATAGCTGCATAAAACTATTAAATTGTCATTATAGTAGAATACAAGTGGAAATTTCATGAAAACCAGGATTCCATTAACTACCTAACTATCTAAAAGGTTTCAATCCAATATTTCTTCCATGTAACCTACATACACACCAAGTTTCGCTTCAATATCTCACTACTAACTGAAGTTGTTACCTTCTATTTTTAGTAACAGCAATCTTGACCCAGCGACCTCAAATGCAATCTGAAGCTTTCTTTCCATATAAGCTACCTACACTTTAATCGTTCCAATATTTTCATCACTAAAGTTATTGAGCTGAAACCATTTTCTACTTTTTTACAGTGACCTTGACCTTGACACCCATGATCTCAACTGCTATTCCAAGCTTTCATGTTAGATAAGCTAACTACACAATTTTTATAAGTTTCTTTACAATATCTCAAAAATTATTGAGCGGACCATTTTTCTATTTTTAGTAATAGTGCTGCCCTGTACCTTGATTCCAGTGACCTCAAACACCCCCTTTACTCAAGTAAAACTACAGTGGCTCGATAAGGTCAACAGCGGCGGACAAATCCTGAGGATGAAACACCGGTAGGTAATATTTTAAATATTTAATAATATATAAAGTTCAGAAAGAGTCCAAACTTTGAACCAGTTTTATGATACAAACCTGTGACCTCACTTTGGCGATTTTATTGTTGCGCTATCTCCATGTTTGACCAAGTTATGTGGATTTTTGCTTTGGGATTAGAAAAAATATTCGTTATTCGTCCATATTTTTATGATCTGAGGATATTTCTGGCGTTCTGTTCGCGAAAAGAGGCCATTTGCATATTAATTAATCATTACGCTACCCAATTCAGCTTTATTTTGCTATGTTTAATGATGTATGAGTCCTATATCGCGTACTTACTGAGTGGGGGGTATGGTAAAATTAATAAGGGCTACAGCGGCCATTGATAAGTACGAATGCTACTTTCAAAAAGAGTTGATAAGTACGACTGCGGCCAAATTGTTACAGTTGATAAGTACGATTGCGGCTGAATTATTGAGTTGACAATACGATTGTGGCTAAATTGTTAGCTACAGGCACCCTGCTGCTGGTTTAATGAGATTTGATGATGTCGAAAACGTGTACTATTATTTTTTTAGGTTGAACAGAGATGGAAAAATACAAGTGTTACTTCTGCAAGTTAAACTTCAGCCTATTAACTGAAGTCGTAACTCATTACATCGTCGTACACCCAGATGAAGAATTGAGATATAGAGTTAACACTGAATGAAAGTTCCGGGATACAAGGCATATAGAACTAAAATCCACGAAGGAGTAATTTCACATCAAGTGGAATTGGAACGAAAACTCATTACAGTGCAGGACGATATTGTAATAATAAAGGATTATATATTTAAGGCTAATAAAGTGAATACGCCTGTTAAATGTGCTTCACTGGAAACGCGAGTCCCCGAAACAGTAGCTGATGTATCACCTAAGCCCAAATACCTATGCAACTATTGTGAACTGAAATTTAACCACTTGGACGAAATAATAAACCATTGCATCGAACAGCATGGCAATACGGTCCTCAAGTACAAAGAGTTGGTTTTTGATTCAGTTACAAATAAATACGGCTATAGATCTAAGCTCCATGAAGGTATTGTACCAAATGATATTAGAGATTCCGGGAAACGTCTGATTGTGCAGGATGAAGTTGTTTTTATTAAAGATTACAGATCAAAACGAAAAATATTAAATACGCCTGTGAAAATACACGATCCTCCTTACCAATACAATGAATATAATGATATGCCTGAATAGGAAGACGATACTGATATGGAGTTAGATACTGCGATGCAAGAAATGGAAGGTCTACTACCTAATGTGTTACAAACCCTTCGTGAAAATGGTATGTTGACAACATACGTAAAATTCTACAAACTGTTACACGAAAAACGTATACCATTAGATAATATATGTTTCATGCTGTTCATGGATGTTGTAGACTGGTTTTTGAGTAAAACTACTACTTGTATGAGATATAGGCTGGAAACGATGAAGTTTTGGCAAATAGGTTATCGACTTTCTCATGGAAAATGTCTACGTTTCATGTCTGGGTTAAGAAACTATGGTCAAGTGTTGGAGAAGCAAACTGAAATGTGTTTTTTTGATCCAATGGAATCTAGAATTAATTTTGCAGTTCCGGCCAGAACAAATCTGTACCAAGAAGAAGACAAAGACTAAGTTGGTATATCCTGGTATTTGCGAGGAAAGTATTATCGCGTTAAGTAAAACAATGGCAGACTGGCAAACTGTGCATGGATGGTAAGAAAATTTGCAGAGGGAAAGGAAAGATAATGGGAGATATAGATTGCTAGGGGTATGAAAGTAAACCATCACTGCCTGAGAGGAAAAGTTTACACATGAAGGAAATGGACGAAATAAGTAGGACGCAGTTGAAATTTTACTCATTTACGACAGTAACATCAATAATTCATTCTTCTGCTAACTCGGTGTATTAAAAGCAATCGCTTATTCGAGCTTAGAAAACCCACATATTAATCATTATCATAAAATTGAGTCCAAAGCCGATTTTATTTCGTATCTATATATAGGCCCTCAAAGGTTCAAATTTGCAATTCTTCTACTCTATATCATTATACTGAAAACTTACCATACTGATTAAATAACAAATTGTTCAAGGTGCACCCATTCGATGCAAGCCATCATACAATACAAACATTTAATCGATAAACTTTAAAATATAATACATACATAATTCAAAACGTCTGCAAATGGTGATTTGTAACAAAGGGAAGTAACTTTACAGTCATAGTTTGCGTCCGCACATGATGTAAAACAAAGCGTTAACTTAATGTGGGGATAATGGCCTGAGTCTTACGAAAAGAACCCTATAGATTTTACTAAAGATCCACATGTACTCGATTTACACTTGTAATATTTATGTTCATTTAATAGTATGTAAACAGTTTGTTTACACAGAATGCTTTTTCGGTATGCTTTATGTGCGTTTTGCTCGAAATGTCGAATGAGATTTTCACTATTGCACTGATTTCTGTTTTATATAGGAATATATATATCATAAATAAACTTCTCGAAATATTCTAAGAATTTCACAAGATTTCGTGAATTTATATTACGGATCAGTAAGTATGATCACTGGAACTGCAAAATACTTACGATAAAGAAATAAATAGAAATTCAGAATGGTTTCCAATACACTTAACTCACAGAAATTATCCACTGTTTACCTTACCATAATTGCTGTTTACCTTATCAAAATATTTGTCTATCCGCTGTAGCCCTTATTAATTTTACCATACCCCACACTCAAAAAGTACGCGATATAGGACTCGTACATCATTAATTATAGCAAAATAAAGCTGAATTGCGTAGCGTAATGATTAATATGAAAATGGCCTCTTTTCGCGAACAGAACGCCAGAAATATTCTCAGATCATAAAAATATGGACGATTAACGAATATTTTTTCTAATCCCGAAGCCAAAATCCACATAACTTGGTCAAACATGGTGATAGCGCAACAATAAAATCGCCAAAGTGAGGTCACAGGTTCGTATCATAAAACTGGTTCAAAGTTTGGACTCTTTCTGAACTTTATATATTATTAAATATTTAAAATATTACCTACCGGTGTTTCGTCCTCACGATACGTGCGCCGCTGTTGACCTCATCGAGCCGCTGTAGATTACTTGAGTAAAGGAGGTGTCAAATGCAATCCTAAACTTCCTTTCCATACCAGCTACCTACACAGTAATTTTCGTTCCAATATTTCTTCTAAACTAAGGCTATATTAATAGAAAATCATGAGTTTGATGTCGCCTACCCGCATGCACGCCCGCCCACCAAATGTCATTCAGCACACTTGAACATTGGAGGACATCTGTAGTGTGTTATGCTTATCTGTTATTTTTGCGCACTTGGTTCTGTAAAGAATATGCACATATAGAGGATCTTACATGGGTGCATGTTTAATATTGAAATTATTAAACGAGTTAGATAGAAGTGTTTTTTTTGTTTTATCTTAACAAAATCAATATTAAATAGGCATGAATGTGAGATTCTATTTATCACATGACTCCAAAAAAGCATCATAAGGAACATTTATTATTGTAGCTGCCTACATATATAACATTGTCGTCTGATGGTGTTTTGCTTGTATGATGAAGTCTTTACTGACTCGGTCTTTTACGTACAACACCAAACATAGCTAACATGTGGATTTCCATTATCTGGAACTTTTAACATTACGTCGACGAGGCAATTCCCATGTACAGCAAGCTGAATGGATCGAACAATAATTTGACCTTCGAAATTTGCATATTTATTATACTAGTGTAATATGATAATTATACCATGGCTTTATAACACTCCTGCACCACAAGTTATGTGATAAAAAAAGACACGTTAATTTCAATTTTCATAACGTATTCTGTGTGTCACCAACTCTCATCCAGAGAGAGAAAAAATATATATTATCAAATCTGAATGAAACTTGTGAATTTTACTACTGTTCTATAAATATATCTTCGTACAAAATCAGTTTGTGATTGTCCTCATAATAATTAATCATTTGTATTATCAATTATGTCTAAAGGCTTTTAAAAGCATTACGCTCCAATGCCACTACCACTGGTGACCTTCAGAAACTGGCCTTTCTGTCTGGATCTGGTAAAAGGTCTCAATTCAAAGATCCACGCTGTCAGTCAAACACGTATCTGACATGATGTCATATGTTCAATTAAAATCACATCAGATATTTTCACCTGCTTATAAAGTACATGCTATCCAACAAACAAACCAAATATAATAAATGGCGGAGTGTGTGATCCAGTGGTACAGCATCAGTTTCTAGATCGAGAGTTTGAGGGTTGGCTCCTTGCCATGGCCATGCTATTTATCCTTGATAATTAATCCATATAGCTTAGTGCTGGTTCTACTCAGGAAGCCATTGAGAGTGATTAATAGAAGTTGCAAGAACTTTATTTTTGGAAATCAATGTAAAAGGTATACATAATATAGTTTTAACTAAACCAAATATACAATAGATCACAAAGTCATGGTAAATGTTTAAATGCCAAATTGAGCTTGGAAAATGGTGACCGGAGTTTATGAATCTTTAGGGATCTATGAATAAGCAGTTACCTCCCTTGCAAGTAACCATAGGAACATTCTTGAGCTTAAAGGAGAAATGTGTCCATAGGACATGGATCACTTTGGTCACTATGCCATAGCATTTTGATAATGAACACTGAGGTGCGCATCTTCACTTGCTGGTCAACATTCTTGTAAAGTCTGGTGGTGACCATGGGTTAAATAGTTATGGAGGATCGCGCGACAAGTTTTTCAGCCCTATTTTGACTAAGTCAAGGGCCATAACTCTGTGGTTCTTGGTCCAAAATAAAAATGAAAACCCAGGAGCGCATCTTCACTTGCTGGTCAACATTACTGTAAAGTTTCGCGACCGTGGGTTAAATAGTTATGGAGATTTTTGGGGTTTTTGGGTCGTACAGACGTATGGACAAGTGCAAATCTATATACCCCAGTGTAAATCTATATGCCCCACCAAGAGGGAACTATGTTTAGCGGTTCTTGTTTATTTTTTAAAATGTGCAATCATTTTCTTGTTTTAAGTTCCATGTGACAAAAATGTATCATGTCCATGATTAGAGACCGGTTTGAATATGGTTGTCAAGTGTTTTTCAGTCGAGCTCTTAACACTCTGATGATATAGTGTGTAGCAATTCATTCCGAAACAAAAGTGAAAATGTTAAAATTTAACAGAATTTCTAAAAACTTATAACTGACTCAATTCCTGCGAATCGCACATTGGCAATTACATGCTTTATACTGGATATTTTGAACAGCTAACTTTCCAACAGTCATTATTTAAGTACTGACCATTTTGATTTATTGTGGGTGTTGGGGTGGGGGGCATTTTCCCTGAAAAAATATTTGAATTGTTGAAAAAAAAATAATACTGACTCTGAGAAAAAAAAACAGTCCCTGAAATTGTTGGGGGAAAAAATCCAGCCTTCTCACATTTTTGGGAAAAAATAATCTGGCTGTGTCCAGTTAGAGAAAAAGAATAATCTGGCAGACCCTCTGTCTATGATAAATGTAGATCTTAACTCCCTCAGCCACTGGATTCAACATGGAAATGTTTAACCACACTCTGGCTACATCCACAACTTCTGCTCAAAGTTTATCGTAATCTCCAGTTGAAATGAATTTAGAAGACAGTGAAAGTATTCATGGTTGTAATAAATGTGATGTACTACATATATCATGGTAGTAATAAATGTGGTATACATTCGTCATGGTAGTTATGTGATAAATGTGGTATACACTGTTAGTGGTAGTAAATGTGTTGTATGTGGGCATGGTAGTAATTTGGTATACATTGGTCATGGTAGTAATGAATGTAATATTCATATAAAGTCATGGTTATAATTAATGTGGTATACATATAGTCAGGGTTTTAATAAGGCCATTATTTTTTTAACCCTCCTAAGACAAAACAAAATTAAGTATTTTGCTTTTCCGTAGAGAATTTGATAGATTGTTGTTTTTTACCTCCTCCCAGATTTTAACAGAACATTTCATTCTATTCCTTTCAAATAAAATAAACTTTTATTTTTATTTTTCCCTTCCTCCTACAGCAATTATCTGTCTTGATGGTTCGTAAAATTGGTCATGGTAGTATGTAAATATTGAAATCCTGTGAGGGTGACAGTGAATGTTTGTCAACCTTCTGAGGCCATTTATTTTATCATACTGAAAAATATGTTTGAAAAATATATTTGGTTCTGCTAAATATTCCTTTGAAATAAAATATGAGAAAACATTGTTGTAACTTCTATCTGTTCAAAATCACACTTCTCAGCACCTAGAAAATCAATTGCTGCATATGGTTCTTCGTGTTCGTTTGGAATCTTTAATCGTGAACTGACATGAGTAAACCTTTCAAATCATATTCAGAAAGTTGTGCAGTACAAATTATACTGGGGTGACATTCCAAAAAAGACTATCATTCAGTGACTCACTCCAAGGAGACATTCCAAGCGAAATAATTAAGATACTACAACAAGAGGCCCAAGAGGGCCTGTGGATGCTCTACTGGCTAACATGGTTCTTATAACATCAATGAAGCGAGTGACTGCAATTTATGTTTTTTTGAAAGTTTTGGGCAAAATACAGCATTTTTAACTAAATCAAGGGCCATAACTAAAAAATTGTTCTGTAAAGGTCAGATGAATATTGACCTATCGTATTAACGAGGCAAAATATAGCATTTTTAACAAAATCAAGGGCCATAACTCCGCTGTTACTGGTCCGATCTGGCTGGTTTTCAAACTCGACTGAGCTTTCATTGACACTAACAATCTGGTAAAAATCAGATGAAAAATGAAGGCCCAATCATCTTAACGAGACAAAAGTTAACGACGGACGGACGACGGACAACTCGCCATCCCATAAGCTCTGCTGGCAAGCTTAAAATGGGAAAATGACAGCCAATGGAAATTTAACATGGGGATTTGACATGAGGCATATTATTAATAAATATGGTATCAGTGGTCATGTAGTAATAAATGTAGTATGCATAGCTCATGGTAGTAATACATGGGATATATAGTGTTCATGGCAGTATAATAATAAAATATTATACTTGCGATATACAGTGGTCATGGTAGTAGAAAATTTGGTAACGAGTAGCCATGATAGTTATACATGTGATGTACTTTGGACATGTTAGTTATCAATGTGGTATGCATTGGTCATGGTAGTATTACAATACAAGGGTCCTGGTACTTTGCGACGGACATTGTGAATATCATCAACAAGTAGGTGGACTTAAAAATTAGCTTCAGCCACATGCAATGCAAGGTTACAGACAAACTATGCGCTATATGCCAGTGCCTAGTACAAGACAATCTCCTACACCACCAAACAAACATCCAATCAATATATACTTTAGAAGAGCAAAAGGTGGCTCACATAGAAAGCAGACAAGGACAAGCATAACAAAAGATTAAAACCAGCACATGGAGTTCCATCCACCAAATATGGAAAGATCCATATAAAACAAGAGGTCGAAAGGTCAGCATGAAGGACAGCATGCTCCACTATTCAGAGTCAATTTTAAACAAGCTGCCACTGACACTTCTGTCTCACCAACCATGGTGCCAATTCATTCACAACGTCAAGTCTTAATTGTGGAGGTTAATAGGTGGTGGTGAGGTGAAGGTGTAGGAGTTAAAGATGATGATCTGGCTAAGATAAAATAAACAAGAGGGCCATGATGGCCCTATATCGCTCACCTGAGTAAATTTGAACCAATACAAGAGGGCCAAGTTGGCCCTAAAGCTATCTACTGAGTACTGGCACATTATCGAACTTCTTCGAAATCTTATGGTCATATACAATCTGTGCAAGTTTGGTTAAGATTGTTCAAGAAATGTGGGCTCTGTTGTGTATAACAACATTGTTATAGACAGTTTAAGACCCTGACAAAGTTTGGTTAAGATCAAATACAAAATGAAGGTGCTAGAGAGTAACACCTTGGGCAGAGCCAAATGTGACCGCAGGGCTACATGTAATATACGAGAGCTGTGTGTTTTGTGGTTTTAGAGAAAAAAAATTAAGTTTTTCCCTATGCAAGTATATGTAAAACGTGATCCCTGGGGCGGGGCCAAATGTGAACCCAGGGTCACCATTTGAACAAACTTGGTAAAGGACCATAAGAGTATAGTAAATGCAAAATATTAAACCTCTGGCTCTTGTAGTTCCAGAGAAGAAGACTTAAATGTGTTTCCTATATAAGTCTATGTAAAACTGTGACCCACGGAGTGGGGTCAAATTTTATCCCAGGGTCACCATTTGAACAAACTTGGTAGAGGACCATAATCTTAAAGTAAATGCAAAATATTAAACCTCTGGCTCTTGCAGTTTCAGAGAAGATTGCTTCTTTCCTATATATATGTCTATATAAAACTGTGACCCCCAGGGCACGGCCAAGTTTGACACCAGGGTCACCATTTGAACAAACTTGGTAGAGGACCATAAGCTTATAGCAAATGCAAAATATTAAACTTCTGGCTCTTGCAGTTCCAGAGAAGAAGATTTTTTTCAGTTTTTCCTTATACATGTCTATGTAAAACTGTGAACTCTGGGGCGAGCCAAATGTGACCCCAGGGTCACCATTTGAACAAAATTGGTAGAGGACCATGAGCTTATAGCAAATGCAAAATATTAAACCTCTGGCTCTTGCAGTTTCAGAGAAGAAGATTTTTTCCCTATACATGTCTATGTAAAACATATGACCCTTGGGACGGGGTCGAATGTGACCCGATGGTCACCATTTGAACAAACTTGGTAAAGGACCATAAGCTTATAGTAAATGCAAAATATCAAACCTCTGGCTCTTGTAGTTTCCGAGAAGATTTTTAAAAAAAAATCCTATATAAGTCTATGTAAAACTGGGACCACCGGGGCGGGGACAAATTTGATCCCAGAGTCACCATTTGAACAAACTAAGTAGAGGACCATAAGCTGATGCTACATGTAATACATGAGAGCTCTCTGCCATGTGGTTCCAGAGAAGAAGATTTTTTCAGTTTTTCCCTATACAAGCCTATGTCAAACTGTGACCCCCAGGGGGGGGTGGGGTGGCGGGCCAAATGTAACCCCTGGGTTATCAAACTTGGTAAAGGACCGTAAGCTTATTGTAAATGCAAAATATGAAACCTCTGGCTCTCGTAGTTTAAGAGAAGATTATTTTTTTCTAAATAAGTCTATGTAAAACTGACCCCGGGGCGGGCCAAATTTGACCCCAGGGTCACCGTTTGAACAAACTTAGTAGAAGTCCATAAGCTGATGCTACACATAATACATGAGAGTTCTGTGCCATGTGGTTTCAGAGAAGAAGATTTTTTAAAATTTTTTCCTATATAAGTCTATGAAAAACATGCAAAATCTCAATATACAACATTTGGATCCCCAGGGCACAGCCAATTTTGACCCCAGGGACTTCATTTGAACAAACTTGATAATCTAGGCATTGTCGATCATTTCAAAAGAAGAACTGTCGAAATCTGTTCAGCGGTTCTTGAGAAGAAGTTTTTTTAAGGTTTTGACCATATATCATATGGTACTGGCGGCCATCTTGCATGTCGCGCCGACCTAATTTTAACAAATCTAAAAAGCATTCATGTAACTAAAGGATCATTCAAGTGACGTATGGTCAAAATTGGTCAGGCTGTTTCTGAGGAGAAGTAGTTTAAAGCAAAATTTAACGACGACAACAGACAGACGACGGACGACGACGGACGACGGACGAATAGTGATCCCAATAGCTCACCTGTGAGCCTTCGGCTCAGGTGAGCTAAAAAATTATGAAACTTGTGTCTGTAAGTGTCCTTGATGACTCTGATGACACTGGTCAAGCTCCTTTGACAGATAAATATACTAGTGGGTATTAAAATAAATTGACTTAAGATCAAATAAAATAAAATAAATTCTAAGTCGAAAAGGGGCTACACTTTTTCTAAAATACAATACAGAAAATATTTATCCTGAAAAAGGGCCATAATTTTGCTAAAATGCAATACAGAGTTATGGAACATGCGTCTACTAGCATCCACGCTTTACTAAAGTTGTATTAATAATTAATAATCACCTATTGAAATACAAGGACTTGCTTAAGAATTTAACCATAATTTTGAAGTCGAAAAAGGGACATAACTTTGATTAAATGCAATACAGAGTTAATATGGAACATGTGTCTACTAGTGCCCTTGATATTCCAAAGTTTACTGAAGTTTTGCTGATGTATGCATTCAGCTGTTAAAATACATGGACTTGTCAAAAAAGAACTTTAACCAGAAATTCAAAGTAAGAAAAGGGCCATGCTTTTGCTTTAATGCAATACAGAATTATGGAAAATGTGTCTACCAGTGTCCTTGGTGGTACTTGATGACATATTTCAAGTTTCACTGACCAGTGGTTGCTGAAATAATTGGACTATAATTGGACTTGGCAAACAACTGAAAACCAACGTTGACACAGACGTTGAGTAAATCTACAACAGCTCTTCTTATTCTATGAATATTAAAAACTTTAAAAAAAAAGATTCTGGCTTTCAAGTTGACGAAAAAAAACTGGCCAGTGTACTCGTTAGAGGCCAGTTTCCGTCCAAGCCCAGTTTCCGTCATTCTTATTTAAAAAAGTTTTTACACTGCAAATTACTTACGCGATGTCACTTATTGTCAGACATTTATAACTGAAGATTGGAAACAGGAAAAACAACCAAAAAGTAAATAAGCGGTACAAAAACGAAACAGATTTCTCCGAAAAATGTGTTTACTTCCTAATATGGCATTGGGGAGGCGCGCGCATACTGCCGCATAATAAACTATTAAAAAAATAACACTGTAATGACGTCATATTTTTATCACTCTACCGTGATTATATAGTTTAACCAAAGAGAAGCAACTAGTACAACCTGTATCTGTTTGATTTACACAGAGTTACCCATCTTTACAGTGTAAATGTCGTCGTTGAACATTTTAAATTGACGTTACCAGGTGCATTGTTATAACGATCGAGGTGACTGATGGAACAATGCAAACATACCATTTTTACAATGAAATTGTTGAATAGACTTGCAAACAAGTTTCTAATTCATAAAAGTTTACTGTATCTTGACTTAGTCGAATCTATCACTCAATAAAATAATGAAGGAAACTGGGCTTGTAAACAAAATTTCTCAGTTTTAGTATATTTATAAAAAGGTCACGTGCCACTTCAATAATTTATATAAAACAAAATTCTTTGCTATAAAATTTCCACGAAGAGGTAACCTAATAGTAAAAATGGTCAGGATACATAGATTTGTCTGAAAAATTAGTTTATGTTTTCATAAGTGACGGAAAGTGGCCCCCGACAAGTACTAGGTGAAATAAAAATCCCGGAAATGAAAAAAAAAAATTCAGGCTGAAAGGAAAATCCCAGGCCCACCCACCAGCTAGAAATCAAAATGATCGACCCTTAATAACATTCACGCGCATCTTTCAAATGGTCCAAATATAGAAGTTGTTCTGTATGTATGTACATGTAGCATACTGCAATTGATCTTTATATGCAGCATTGTTTAGTGAGATGTAAAGAAGGAAATGAGGAATATACACTTACATTTATTGGAGACAAATGTTCTTCCGGTTGTCCGGTCTTCTGACAGGACCATATCCGAATCATTATTTACATGTGTTTCCATGGTGTCAATTCGGAGTAGCTAAACAGCATATTTGGAGGCTGGGTTGAATATAACAAAATCATAGTTATATCAAAATAATGGTTAAATATAACAAAATCATAGTTATATAAAAAAAATGGTGATCAATTAACTGAAATCATTGAAAGTAAACCAGCAGGGTTTTTATTACATGCTAGAGCTCAGGATTTTGAAATGGCAGAACAAAATGCATTGACAAAATTCAGAAAGTCAAAGTCATATAATAACTCTCCAGACAAAGGAAACACAGGAACGTGTCTGACTCTGGCTTTTCCTTTCCTGTGGTGAGGGCTGTCGTGGAGCAGTCGGTAGCGCGGCGGATTTGTAACCGGAGGCCCCGGGTTCAATCCTCCATGGTGCCACTGAGTTCCGTCGGTGTGTTCTTGGGCAAGACACTTTCCCTTAGCCTCGTCCGTCGGATGGGGATGTAAACCGAGCGGTCCCGTGTATCGGTCTATCCTCAGAGCACGTTAAAGAACCATAGGAATCTATTCGATAATAAGAGTAGGGCAGGTTCCCGGATTCCTGTGTATCCTTCCCCTCTCTCTGGGGTGGATCTATATATCCTATACTGTGTTGATGAGCCGTTAAACAACATTCAATTCAATTCCTTTCCTGTGGTGTTTAAACCCTGGTAAGCTGATAGAAATGAAGGGAAATATTAATGCTTTCATCAGAAAGAAAGCAGCAGGTTAATGCGACTTAATCAACATCACAGCTAAAACTCAGAACCTGTCTGTGGCAAGGCAAACATCGTTCAGATCACAAGGAAATGCCTCTCCGTATTGAAAGTTATTGTTACAAAGTTTAGTACTTTTTTAAATTGATTCTTCAAATTAATGAATTAAATGTTTTATATAATTTGTTACCTGGGGGTCAAGATCCACTGCACTAACTGTAAAGATCAGGTGGCCCACGCTGACGTTTTCCATAACATTAACCTCATAGAGGATTTCAACGGGAGGAAATGCAAATATAGGAGGCACCAAATTACGCTGAATGCTGATGGTCACAGTAGCGAAGGCCTCTCTCGGAATTCCTGTGCTTTCATCTGCTGTACTCAGTTAAAGCTACAAGGTGAAGTTTAAGCACTTAAAAATTGCAACTGACATATCACATTCAAACATGTAATATTAACTAAGGACTGGTTAGCTCAAAGGGGAGCTGACATATTGAATTTATTATTATTTATTTATTTAATACAGAGTGGGATAAAATTACTAGATAATTATAAGGCTGTGCCGAGCACCATATCCATTTTTTTCCAATGAGATTAATAAATTTATTATTAAACTAGACTGGTTGTTTTTGTAGAAATATAGTGCATATGACCTGCAACCTCTAAGTGTGACCTTGACCTTGAATGGAAGCGGCTGGAAGTTGTGCTCTGTATGTCGTCTCAATAAGGTGGTGAACATTTGTGCCAAGTTATTTCAAAATCCCTCAAGTGGCTCAAGAGATATGGAGAGGACACGACTTATGACGGACAGCAGAGAGACAGACAGACATCCAGCTAAAAACAAGAGGTCAATGACCTTGAAGCTCTACTAATAGGTTTTTGATAGCTAGATCAGCATTCCTGTGAAGTTTCATGAAAATCCGTCAAGTAGTTTCAGAGGAGTAGTTGCTACAAGTTTTCATTATATAACTCTATGTAAACAAAGATGGCTGCTGGCGGCCATGTTTAATGTCAAATCAAATAATTGTTGACAAGGATCAACATCATGTCATGCTGATCATTTTAGAAAAACTCCAATATTAATATCACTTATAGTTTTCAAGAAGTAGTCGCTACAAACTTGTTTTTTGAAAATCCATTTTTAGCCGTGGCGGCCATCTTGAATTTCCGGTCAACCTGAAGTTTTGCTAGGATCAATAAGACATTAAGAGCAACATTTGTGTGAAGTTTCATGAAAATCCGTCAAGAAGTTTCAGAGGAGTAGTCGCTACAAGTTTTCATTACATAACTCCATGTAAACAAAGATGAAACAAAGATAGCCGCTGGCAGCCATGTTTAACGTCGAATCAAAATAATTTTCGACAATGATCAACATCATGTCATACTGATCATTTTAGGAAAAGACACATATCAATATCACTTATAGATTTCAAGAAGTAGTCGCTACAAACTTGTTTTTGTGAAAATTTATTTTTAGCCGTGACGTCCATCATGAATTTCCGGCCAACTAAAATTTTGCTAGGATCATTTAGACATCAAGGGCAACATTCCTGTGAAGTTTCATGATAATCCGTCCAGTAGTTTCAGAGGAGTAGTCGCTACAAGTTTTTACTAAATAACTCTATGTAAACAAAGATGGCATTTATCAATTTAAGGGCAATAATTCCGTTGTTACTTGCATGATTCCAAAATAAATTTGCTGCGTCACATACCACTATTGGGATAACATTATTACCAAGTGTAATGAAAATCCAACCTGCAGTTATAAAGATATGGCTCCGGATGGACGGACGGATGGAAACCATTTTTCTATTGTTAGTAACAGTGACCTTGACCCCAGTGAACCCAAATGCAATTCCAAGGTCCCTGTTCATATAGGCTATGTTAAGATAGAGTTTTATTCCAATATCCAATATCTCATTCCTAACTAAAGTTATCGTGCGGAAACCTTTTTTTCGTGCGGAAACAATTTTTCTATTTTTAGTAAGTGCATTTTGTGTTTTTTTTACAATTTTTGTTGCCATAGCAACCTAATTTTTTGACATATTAATAAACAAAATGATGTGCATTATCTACTCACTCCCGATTACCTACACACAAATTGTCATTAAATTTATCTTAAGCATTAATTTCTTTTGTTGTCAAAGGATCCATATATTTTGTGTATATTTACTATTTCCGTTGCCATAGCAAACACAATGTCTGTCAAATCAAATAAAATAATGTGCATAATTTCCTCATTGCCCTCTACCCTCATGCAAAGTTTCATAAAAATGTTTTAAGTAGTTTCCTATCACAGGATCCATATTTGTGGGACGGACTGACGGACTGACTGACTGACGGACGGACAGGGGTGCAAATCTAAAGTCCCCTCCGGTGACACACAGGTTAAAGAGGACTAATAACCGTATTTTCAACATGATCTACTCTCTGATTCACTCTGGTCTGTGTTACCTTAATATTTATACAAAAGCCGTGAAATTTCTGAATTCTAACCAACGAGAACACGTGGATGTTGCTTGTACCAACTGTCAGTCATGTTACTTATTAAAGAATAGGGTTTCAATTCCCCAAGCCAAATACACCAAATAGTATTACATCCAACTTAATGCAACATGTTAATTTAATTTACTATCAATCAGTGCATGGCTGAAGCAAGTTTGCACCATGAGGAAAATGTGCCACAATGTCAATGTTAGTCATTGTTCAGTGCATTTAAAGAGGCCCGAAAAGTTATTTATTAAAGCAACTAATAGGTTCTTAATTCAGTATATCATTCCACTTTTCCAAATTAATTATTAATAAAAGATTTATAATTAACCCCAAATAAGGTAACTATGTTACATGTGCCTTTAAGAAATGCATTTTCGCCCTACTCCTGAGGTATAATAATATTAAAACTAACCATACTTGGTACAGTTCATCTGGACAGTTCTACCCACTGTATTTCGCTATTGGAAAATACATGCACCTCTTTCAGTTGGCACATCTTCCACAGACACATCACCATATGGAGTCTGAAATAAAATCAAAGTACTTAAATCACGTAACAGTTGAGGGTGTTAGAATTCATCCTTTACTCATCTATACATCATGGGTATATAGCACGGACACCTTGTATGCCTAGAATCATCCTTTACTCATCTACACATGATGGGTATATAGCATTGACACCTTGTATGCCTAGAATCATCCTTTACTCATCTACACATCATGGGTATATAGCACTGACACCTTGTATGCCTAGAATCATCCTTTACTCATCTATACATCATGGGTATAGAGCACTGACACCTTGTATGCCTAGAATCATCCTTTACTCATCTACACATCATGGGTATATAGCACTGACACCTTGTATGCCTAGAATCATCCTTTACTCATCTATACATCATGGGTATATAGCATTGACACCTTGTATGCCTAGAATCATCCTTTACTCATCTATACATCATGGGTATATAGCACTGACACCTTGTATGCCTAGAATCATCCTTTACTCATCTATACATCATGGGTATATAGCACTGACACCTTGTATGCCTAGAATCATCCTTTACTCATCTATACATCATGGGTATATAGCACTGACACCTTGTATGCCTGGAATCATCCTTTACTCATCTATACATCATGGGTATATAGCACTGACACCTTGTATGCCTAGAATCATCCTTTACTCATCTATACATCATGGGTATATAGCATTGACACCTTGTATGCCTAGAATCATTCTTTACTCATCTACACATCATGGGTATATAGCACTGACACCTTGTATGCCTAGAATCATCCTTTACTCATATATACATCATGGGTACATAGCATTGACACCTTGTATGCCTAGAATCATCCTTTACTCATCTATACATCATGGGTATATAGCACTGACACCTTGTATGCCTAGAATCATCCTTTACTCATCTACACATCATGGGTACATAGCATTGACACCTTGTATGCCTAGAAGATTTTAAGTAAGCAGCAATCACCTGATTTGAAATTATAGACTTGGGCTTGTATCTTCAACATCTCGGTCCCCTTATATATCTCTGTGTAAATATCACACGTTTTTAAAATTTGCATTATCTGTATAAATCTCAATTGATAATCTGAGTGAATTTATATCAAAGGAAACAAAAAAATATCTCCAGTAAGTGACAAATGCCCCCGAAGTTCATTTGACCTTTGACCTTCAAGTGTGACCATGACCTATCAGATAAGTACCTGAGTTCGAAAGTCTGACATATCTTCTCATTGTGATTAACATTTGTGTGAAGTTTCATAAAATTGCCGTTAGACATTTGGAAATTGTGGCTGAGACATTATTGTTTCTGACGGACGGACAAATAAACTGATGTCCTGATGAATGGACGGATGATGTGATTACAATGTCCCTCTTATGGGGCATAACAATTGTAGATATAATTCATAAAATTCATGGTGGGGGGGGGGGGGGGGGGGCCGGCTGGGAGGACAGAGCCCATGCCCCAATATGGGTGAGGTAATAAGATGCATAATGCTATTACAAATCCCAAACCTAGATTTGCCTTTATTGCACATTTTATGGGCCATCACAATTTGGGTTCCATGGGAGCCCAAAATTTGCAGAAGACACAATTACTTATCAAACCCTTTACAACATACTATAAGGAAACCAATTCCAAAATTTAGTTCAGCTAGGACAAGAAATGTAAGAGATATAGACCTGTAAACACAGCTTACATGCAAAATTTGATGTGAAACAGACTTATTTTAAGGTTTTGGGTTCCATGGGGTGTCACAAAATGTCACGGGTAGAGCGTACTGGTCGCATATAGCTCTTGTATCGGTTACACCCAAAATCTATTGTTCGAGTTGAAACAATTTCACAATATTCATGATCTATTCATGTAACACGTAAAAGCGTGCACATTTTAAGTGGCCGCCAGAGAGGCCGTGTCATAAGTTTAGTTTTGTTGCTAATGCATGTAAACGTATAGGTATATTTTCCTTAAACGGCAAAATTGTATAAGGGCCTCGCGTGTAGATTCAATACTGTAGATTTAGCCACGTTTGTCACGGACTGAACGGGGCAAATAATGATTTGGGCGTAATGTTTGCTATAAAACCCATTGTCTTCTAGCTTTCGCCGGGATCATCGATAGTACTTTGTTGGAACAGAGATTGGACGGCAAATTTCACAGGCAACATGTGGTTAGTAGTTTTATTAAACTTTTATCGTATATTTGTATTCAGTGGGCGGCGCCATCTTGTTTGGCGGTTACGACATCCGGTTAGCATTGATGTTTCTCAAACATAACTTTAGACTAGCATATGATTTTGAAGTTACTTTATTAGATGTAATTATTGTAATTGATCATTAATTGTAAAACAATATTAATTTGATAACAGTGGATAATAGGTGCATTAGTTAACGTTGGCGTATAACTCGGTGATTGTAATACACGATTGTTAACATTAGTTAACAATGAGATGAGTGACAAGAATAAATGCGTGCATGCATAACTCAGTCAGTGTAATATATGAGTAATTTGATCATGTTTATATTACATGTATTAGGGGCATTGATTAACAGCGACGTACATAGCGTTAACATGGCGTTGTAGAATATGTATACATTGCTACTCATCATTAGTACAGCTTACATATATTGATTGAATAATGATTTGTTTGGGTAATGATAATTATGCAAAGAGTGTTATGTTGTCAACCGACATCTAAAACGTATGTATAATTACAGCCTAAGCCATCCAGGATATAAGCCATCCAGGGTTGGAGTAAGCCATCTAGGTTTGGATATCCAGGAGTGGAGCTAAGCTTCCACGACTAACGTTACAAGCGGTGGAGACGGTCCCCGTACCTGCGCAGCCAGGTTTTACTAACGACAACCCCCGGGACACAAGGTGGGCCCGTTACCAGTCCTCACTGGAGGAATATCATTCACAATCTCAGTGGAGATTAACTATCATTGCATCGCGTCATCAACCCTTACAGAAGGCATTTGATGACAATCATCCATTGAATTCGCGCATCGTCATCTTCATGAGCTCTCGCGCATCACAGTTATCGCGCTAGATCAACATTGTTATAGCTTTAACAACACTTTAGTGTCTTAGACATTCAGTATTTATAACAATACTAAGAACGTCTTAAACGTTCAGGAGAACATTCTTTTCATAGTTCATTTGTGTATTCGCTTGTTTTTTTTAGATAATTGTATATATATTAAACATATTTTAAAAGTTGCATTAAACTTATGTAAATGCATTCACCGTCATGATTCTTTCCTGAGTTAGCCCAACCCACTAAGTAATCCCTGTGACAAAGTGATCCCCAGTGGATAACCTTCACCCCAAAATACATACTCAGACTAACTCATACATGCTCAAAGGAAGCTAATGGCCACAACTTAGGATAGATCAAGGTTACACGACTAATTCTAAAGATACTAGCCAATCTAAAAACCCCCCTCTAACACGAACAAATTTAAATATCACATTGCTACACATTTTACTGGGCATATCCATAAATGGTTTCCAATGGAGCCCCCAGGTATACAGGAACCAAATATCATATGCATCCTAAATCCTCAACTGAACATCAAGGCACTTCATGCAACAACACTTAGAATAGTTGCATAGGATCAGACAAGTAACGATATACTATACATTAACACAACAGCATCACCTCACACCCCAATCTAATGTTGACTCCTACTCCCAAGACCTCCTACGAACAACACTAAGCACTAAACTACAACTCACTAATCTACCAACAACCCATCCCACACAAACCACCAATTGCAAAATACCTCACGTCAACATACCCTCAATTACCATCCATATGTCCACTAAATCTAACACTTCAACCACTTACAACCAAATTACCCATTCCACCTTACACCAACCATGTTACCATGAAGTACACACAAACCTACCAAAAACACATAACATACACGTAACTTACAACCACTACCACATACCTAACGCCTCTATTATACTATTCCAAAACTATCCTACCATCCTATAAACTAAAACCTCAAACCCTACTTCCTCACTAACCCTACCCCTAAAACAAAACCCAATCAAAACATCACCCGCACACCACCCAACCCCACATATTCCCAATATTTCTTAATCCTCTCAACATTAACATCATATCAAAAACCACACCCACTCACACATATAAACACTAAAACACCACATAACCTAATTTTAAACGTATTATTCCCCAAAATCAACAAATACACCACACACCCCCCCACCCCAACCAATCACCTGTCCACCCCCCACACATGTCAACATCTAACATCACAAACAAATCAATACACCTACTTTACAAAATCTACACCATAAAACCACCCTTCTATCTCCATCCCGAAACCCTCTCCAAAACCCACCAACTTTCCCCTTCCACTATATCCCCCACCTACACCCAATCCACCCCACTCAAAAACTCACCACAATACAAACAATAAACTCAAACACAACCATAAATAATCATAAAAATAACTATCCATACTCTCTAACTACCTATCAACACCATCCAAATCACTTCACCCACTAATTTTACTCCCTACTTCTATCCCACTAACAAACCTCCCCCCTAAAAATCAACAAGTCAAAACATCTACTCAATCCTCCCTAAACATCCTACAACACATCATACAATTCCAAACACCAATCCACCTCCATCCAACCCAATCCCCTTATACACAAACAAACCCCTATTTCCACCATCCATAAATAACCCTTATACATCCAACAAACATTCACTAATCCCCTCCCCACCTCAAATACCCTATATTACAAATCTAAACTAAAACAACACAATCCCCAACACTATACAAAACACCTCAACCAACCCCTTCAATCATATCAATCCCTACCCCCATCAAACCCTCAACCTAAATAAATAATAAAACTAAAACACAAAAACCAACAACACCCCCCACTTCTCACTTCAAATATCTCCATACAACATTACCCCAATAAACCCACCCCACCATCACTATCTCACATCAAACTAACAAAAATCCATAAACTATCCCCCCCCCACCACTCAACTCCACCCAACCTACACCCACCAATCCACAATTCACCTCACTAAATAATCCTCATCAAAAACCTCAACCC
>JAWPHD010017414.1:0-44736 GCA_037043455.1 Cyrtodaria siliqua | reverse complement strand
ACATGTCATCAGATATGCATGTATGCATACTTTGGCACTGGTATTAAACAATGTTCCGTTTGGACAGTCTTGATAGGTCCAGTAGTAATGAACTTCTCCGGTGGTGTCTTTCGTCGCCGACGTTGTACACTGGCAGAATCCCTTACAGTCGTCAGATGGCGTGTACTGGTTGCCGTTCGAATGGTCACAAGCCGCATTCGCTACAGCTGGTTGTCATAAAGAATATTATTTAAGAGCATAGGAGTAGTAGGTATGGTGAACAGATACATATGGAACACAGTTTGACACATGCTGTCTTCGAGTGTTGTACATATAATGGATTTCATAAAGAATAAATATGAAGTAAGATTGCAATTACATTATTAATTAAAGCTACGCAGCCTATCTTAAAATCGCATGACTCTTTGAGCTGATGAACAATCGGTATGGTGAACAGATACATAAGGAACACAATTTGACAAATGTGTCGTCAAGTGGTGAACATGTTGTGTGTTTCATAACGAATGTTTATGAGGTAAGATTGCTATTTATTAATTAAAGCTACATACCCTATTTTAATTTACTATGGATAGTATGCGTGAAACCATCATTAATACCAATTGTATACATTTAATTATTTGTAAAATAAAATATTATCACGTGATATTTTCATGTCTACATATACTAACATTTTGAGCAATTCAGTCCAGTAGTAGATGTTGGCTCTGAAAATAAATATAAATAGCAAATCACAAAATGACAATATTCACAGAATAATTGCAGTAATTTACAACCCTTGTTAGAGGAATTGTTTAAATAATTAATTAAATCGTAATGGAATAAACTCAGTCCTTATTGGCTCCATCGCTTCATTATTATTTAGGTAAAGGAGATATTCTCCGACATACTCGGACATTCTCCTATTTCCTGAGCTTTTTCTAAACCCAAAGCATGCAATAGGTGATGTTTACCTGTAGTTTTCGGTTGATCGTCTGGTTGTTCGGTGCCACTGCCTGGTTCAGGGCCTGCTAAAACAAAATAATGATCATGGTTGTATGTATTCTGTAAAACATCTTACTTACTGTTGTAATAATATAATGTTTAATATTATGGAAATAAATAAAGTGTTGACGATTTGTAAATGCCAAAGATGCTGTTAGTCCATTGAGGTTATAGTAATATAGTTTTCAGAAAAATGCTAAAAATACATACCGGTGCTCGATGAATGCTTGAAACAATATTCACACGAAAACAAGTCAAACAGTGACTTGTTGTATAAAGAAAAATAACAATATCGGACAGGGAAAGCAGCATTCAAGGACGACAGTCAACCACAAAATACAAAAACAAACACGCAAACAGACAAACGAGAAGGCAAAAGTAAAAGAAATACAAACGACATCACAAACACAAAAGGGTTGACAATAGGGCTACCGCCTTGGAACGGTCAGTGGCAACAAAGGCCATTGGGGGTTAAACCGGTTATAGTGAGCACCAAACCTCACACTTACCCTACTGTCATCCCATTAAAACAGGACAGTGTAAATAAAGAAATGCCCGCCATGATCTAATCTCTAACCAACAAGGCAGCATCAATAGGCAATATAAGTAAAACACAAATATGCTCGTGTAAATATAATACAAAACAACAATAGCCTAGAAAGCCACAATGAATGTACTCAATCACTTGGCAGAAGCCAGAGCAACAAGACAATAAACCATTAAGGGCGCGACAAGAAAGATCATACACAAACATCAAACGCAACCGTCCCAATGGGCTTTAGGTAGGCGTCATCATAGAGTCCACAGCCTGTCCGGTCATCGTACAGTTAAAGAGAAAAGCATAGTGGCGAACTGTAAAATGGTCCACCACCAAGCATGCAGTACGTTGCAAAATGATAGTGTCGTAACCTCTTTTGATCAATTTTTTAACAAGTTTAACAAAGATAGCATGAAAGTGATCATGACCAAGAATCTTACGAAGTTCATAAATCACATCCCCATAGAAGTCATGTTGTGATAGTCCTTGTCGCGGAAGAGTCCTTAAATTACATTTATATTTGGAAAGAAGATCAGGGTTACGATAATAACATTTTGCAAAGGTTTTACCAAGTTTATGCTAACGGTAACCCGGATTGAGTAGCTATTTAGTTATACAAAGATTACGAATATTAAACTCCTCAACTCGAGTAAAGCTCTTCAAAAACGAATTAGTTGAGACACAAACACCCCATAAGAAGTTGCTCGGGGAACATCCACATCCAAGTGGGGATAATTAACAATGTCAAAATTAAAATCATCTTTCTTGTCATAGATTTTGCTAATTATTTCACCATTTTCAATCGAGAGATGTAAATCAAGAAAAGAAGCGTTATTATCAGATATATTATCTTTGTTAAGCTGAAGTTCTTTAGGATAAATATTGTTAACCATAGTTGGAAAGAAAGGGTTGTCAATGTTCATTATGTCATCCAGACACCGAGAGGTGTCATTAAAGGCTTCAATAACATCTGCCTGGGTATCTGGTGAAAGACTCAACATGAAATCTCTTTCATAGCAAAATAAAAACAAATCTGCGACAAGTGGTGCACTGTTCGTACCCATAGGGATACCAACAATTTGTCTATAAACGGTGGTTGCATACCTGACGAAAATATTATCTAGTAGGAAGATGAGTGCTTCACAAACTTCATAGCAAGTCCACATAGTATAATTGTCTAAAATGACGTTAGTAAAAAACGCTTTAATATTATTACATGCCAAAAATGTAGTATTTTCTCTAGCGAATGTTTTTGAATAAGAGAAATTAGCATGTCTTTCATAATATGATGTGGTAAAATTGTATATAGTGTAGAGAAATCATAAGTGCTTATAGATGAAACATGACGTTTATTGAAAATGTTATCAAGAACGTCTCCTGAATTTTTTATAAACCGAAACAAATTAATCCCAGAGTTTTCATAAGTTGTATCACAATATCGTTTAACGTGATCTTTAACGGCAGTAAGACAAGAAGTTAAAAGTTTGGAGATGTTTGTTGTAGTGCAGGCACTAGCATTCGAAATAAAGCGGGCCTTATATGGAGTTTTATGTAATTTAGGAATGCAGTACATAGTAGGCAGTTTGTTTTGCTTTTCGTCTATCCCAGCCTTAAAAGTAGTGCACCGAGTGATAATGTACTGGAGTATACGAATTGGTGCTGCCGAGTTCCAGAGATAAAACATTGACGTAATGTAGGCGTCAAACAATAATTACATTATTAGCTGCTTTATCGGCATGAACTAAAACAAATTTATTATGAAATTCCTGAATTCCCGATTTTAAATTACCAAAGGAAAACCTAGATCTCGGAGGAAGTACAGACGGGTTAACTGGGTCTAGAAAAGAAAAAATGCAATTGAAACTGTGTTACACTAACATGTAAATGCCGCACACGACTAACTTGCTTTCAGAAGCCACATGCCGTCTTAAATACTTATCAAATAGTTCGTCAACGGCTTTCATCTTATTGTAATACTCACGAGTATATGCGCTTTTAAAATATAAATCAACATCTGTCAAATATAGTCTAAAGTTGTTATTGTTTATCTCAAACATCTTACGATGAGTCACAAATTGTAAAGCTGTTCACATGTTTGCACCTAAGCATTCATTGTAGACAATAATTAGGTGTGCTTTATGTAAAAAGAAAATGAAATGAAATCGCGTTCATTTGGGAATTGTAAATCAAAGTAAAGAACGGAATACATCAACTTATTTTAAAATTGTCGTAATTTGTTGCTAGCGGAGAAATGTGTTGCACTTTATATTACCTCTCATGAACAGACTCAATTAAACCGAGTCTGCTACTATCTCTTTTGTTTGTGTTTCTTGCTTCCAAAGGATCCACATTTCAGTATCTATTATTAAAACGCAATATTATATTTCACGTTTACCTGTAGTTTCTGGTTCATCGTCTGGTTCGTTGGAGTCGCTGTCTGGTTCAATGCCAGCTTGAACAAACAAGTTTCATAGTGGTGAAGACAAAATAAAATGTTTTGGTAAAACACTAAATGACCGGATGTAGATGAGGGCACCCAGGGAATTTACTTCTATGGCTAAATTTTTCATGACACAGATTTGTTAGCATTAGAAAAGTTTACGTCAGGATCAACTAACTCACATTAATTTTAATATTGTATATTCAGGGATCTGAATTTATCGACTGACTTCTGTTGAAAAAAATCAAAAAAACAACAACTATGACGTCATATCAGCACGTGTTCTTTGTCTAGTCTAGTGTAAATGTATTGCTCATAGACACACAGGCAGAGCATCAATAATCTTCAAAGTAAAACAATCATAATTGATATTCTAGCAGTTTTAATAACACGGAACACAACATTTACCAGCGTTATTACACGTCGTCATATTTTCATATATGCATACATTGTCACTGGTATCAAACAATGTTCCTGATGGGCAGTCTTGATAGGTCCAATATCTCTTTTTACATTAACATTTCGTCAATATTTGACGAACGAGAACAACAAGAAGTACTATTGCAGTGATTTTTATTATTAGAAACATGATAGTTACCCGTAGAAATACATGTCATCAGATATGCATGTATGCATACTTTGGCACTGGTATTAAACAATGTTCCGTTTGGACAGTCTTGATAGGTCCAGTAGTAATGAACTTCTCCGGTGGTGTCTTTCGTCGCCGACGTTGTACACTGGCAGAATCCCTTACAGTCGTCAGATGGCGTGTACTGGTTGCCGTTCGAATGGTCACAAGCCGCATTCGCTACAGCTGGTTGTCATAAAGAATATTATTTAAGAGCATAGGAGTAGTAGGTATGGTGAACAGATACATATGGAACACAGTTTGACACATGCTGTCTTCGAGTGTTGTACATATAATGGATTTCATAAAGAATAAATATGAAGTAAGATTGCAATTACATTATTAATTAAAGCTACGCAGCCTATCTTAAAATCGCATGACTCTTTGAGCTGATGAACAATCGGTATGGTGAACAGATACATAAGGAACACAATTTGACAAATGTGTCGTCAAGTGGTGAACATGTTGTGTGTTTCATAACGAATGTTTATGAGGTAAGATTGCTATTTATTAATTAAAGCTACATACCCTATTTTAATTTACTATGGATAGTATGCGTGAAACCATCATTAATACCAATTGTATACATTTAATTATTTGTAAAATAAAATATTATCACGTGATATTTTCATGTCTACATATACTAACATTTTGAGCAATTCAGTCCAGTAGTAGATGTTGGCTCTGAAAATAAATATAAATAGCAAATCACAAAATGACAATATTCACAGAATAATTGCAGTAATTTACAACCCTTGTTAGAGGAATTGTTTAAATAATTAATTAAATCGTAATGGAATAAACTCAGTCCTTATTGGCTCCATCGCTTCATTATTATTTAGGTAAAGGAGATATTCTCCGACATACTCGGACATTCTCCTATTTCCTGAGCTTTTTCTAAACCCAAAGCATGCAATAGGTGATGTTTACCTGTAGTTTTCGGTTGATCGTCTGGTTGTTCGGTGCCACTGCCTGGTTCAGGGCCTGCTGAAACAAAATAATGATCATGGTTGTATGTATTCTGTAAAACATCTTACTTACTGTTGTAATAATATAATGTTTAATATTATGGAAATAAATAAAGTGTTGACGATTTGTAAATGCCAAAGATGCTGTTAGTCCATTGAGGTTATAGTAATATAGTTTTCAGAAAAATGCTAAAAATACATACCGGTGCTCGATGAATGCTTGAAACAATATTCACACGAAAACAAGTCAAACAGTGACTTGTTGTATAAAGAAAAATAACAATATCGGACAGGGAAAGCAGCATTCAAGGACGACAGTCAACCACAAAATACAAAAACAAACACGCAAACAGACAAACGAGAAGGCAAAAGTAAAAGAAATACAAACGACATCACAAACACAAAAGGGTTGACAATAGGGCTACCGCCTTGGAACGGTCAGTGGCAACAAAGGCCATTGGGGGTTAAACCGGTTATAGTGAGCACCAAACCTCACACTTACCCTACTGTCATCCCATTAAAACAGGACAGTGTAAATAAAGAAATGCCCGCCATGATCTAATCTCTAACCAACAAGGCAGCATCAATAGGCAATATAAGTAAAACACAAATATGCTCGTGTAAATATAATACAAAACAACAATAGCCTAGAAAGCCACAATGAATGTACTCAATCACTTGGCAGAAGCCAGAGCAACAAGACAATAAACCATTAAGGGCGCGACAAGAAAGATCATACACAAACATCAAACGCAACCGTCCCAATGGGCTTTAGGTAGGCGTCATCATAGAGTCCACAGCCTGTCCGGTCATCGTACAGTTAAAGAGAAAAGCATAGTGGCGAACTGTAAAATGGTCCACCACCAAGCATGCAGTACGTTGCAAAATGATAGTGTCGTAACCTCTTTTGATCAATTTTTTAACAAGTTTAACAAAGATAGCATGAAAGTGATCATGACCAAGAATCTTACGAAGTTCATAAATCACATCCCCATAGAAGTCATGTTGTGATAGTCCTTGTCGCGGAAGAGTCCTTAAATTACATTTATATTTGGAAAGAAGATCAGGGTTACGATAATAACATTTTGCAAAGGTTTTACCAAGTTTATGCTAACGGTAACCCGGATTGAGTAGCTATTTAGTTATACAAAGATTACGAATATTAAACTCCTCAACTCGAGTAAAGCTCTTCAAAAACGAATTAGTTGAGACACAAACACCCCATAAGAAGTTGCTCGGGGAACATCCACATCCAAGTGGGGATAATTAACAATGTCAAAATTAAAATCATCTTTCTTGTCATAGATTTTGCTAATTATTTCACCATTTTCAATCGAGAGATGTAAATCAAGAAAAGAAGCGTTATTATCAGATATATTATCTTTGTTAAGCTGAAGTTCTTTAGGATAAATATTGTTAACCATAGTTGGAAAGAAAGGGTTGTCAATGTTCATTATGTCATCCAGACACCGAGAGGTGTCATTAAAGGCTTCAATAACATCTGCCTGGGTATCTGGTGAAAGACTCAACATGAAATCTCTTTCATAGCAAAATAAAAACAAATCTGCGACAAGTGGTGCACTGTTCGTACCCATAGGGATACCAACAATTTGTCTATAAACGGTGGTTGCATACCTGACGAAAATATTATCTAGTAGGAAGATGAGTGCTTCACAAACTTCATAGCAAGTCCACATAGTATAATTGTCTAAAATGACGTTAGTAAAAAACGCTTTAATATTATTACATGCCAAAAATGTAGTATTTTCTCTAGCGAATGTTTTTGAATAAGAGAAATTAGCATGTCTTTCATAATATGATGTGGTAAAATTGTATATAGTGTAGAGAAATCATAAGTGCTTATAGATGAAACATGACGTTTATTGAAAATGTTATCAAGAACGTCTCCTGAATTTTTTATAAACCGAAACAAATTAATCCCAGAGTTTTCATAAGTTGTATCACAATATCGTTTAACGTGATCTTTAACGGCAGTAAGACAAGAAGTTAAAAGTTTGGAGATGTTTGTTGTAGTGCAGGCACTAGCATTCGAAATAAAGCGGGCCTTATATGGAGTTTTATGTAATTTAGGAATGCAGTACATAGTAGGCAGTTTGTTTTGCTTTTCGTCTATCCCAGCCTTAAAAGTAGTGCACCGAGTGATAATGTACTGGAGTATACGAATTGGTGCTGCCGAGTTCCAGAGATAAAACATTGACGTAATGTAGGCGTCAAACAATAATTACATTATTAGCTGCTTTATCGGCATGAACTAAAACAAATTTATTATGAAATTCCTGAATTCCCGATTTTAAATTACCAAAGGAAAACCTAGATCTCGGAGGAAGTACAGACGGGTTAACTGGGTCTAGAAAAGAAAAAATGCAATTGAAACTGTGTTACACTAACATGTAAATGCCGCACACGACTAACTTGCTTTCAGAAGCCACATGCCGTCTTAAATACTTATCAAATAGTTCGTCAACGGCTTTCATCTTATTGTAATACTCACGAGTATATGCGCTTTTAAAATATAAATCAACATCTGTCAAATATAGTCTAAAGTTGTTATTGTTTATCTCAAACATCTTACGATGAGTCACAAATTGTAAAGCTGTTCACATGTTTGCACCTAAGCATTCATTGTAGACAATAATTAAGTGTGCTTTATGTAAAAAGAAAATGAAATGAAATCGCGTTCATTTGGGAATTGTAAATCAAAGTAAAGAACGGAATACATCAACTTATTTTAAAATTGTCGTAATTTGTTGCTAGCGGAGAAATGTGTTGCACTTTATATTACCTCTCATGAACAGACTCAATTAAACCGAGTCTGCTACTATCTCTTTTGTTTGTGTTTCTTGCTTCCAAAGGATCCACATTTCAGTATCTATTATTAAAACGCAATATTATATTTCACGTTTACCTGTAGTTTCTGGTTCATCGTCTGGTTCGTTGGAGTCGCTGTCTGGTTCAATGCCAGCTTGAACAAACAAGTTTCATAGTGGTGAAGACAAAATAAAATGTTTTGGTAAAACACTAAATGACCGGATGTAGATGAGGGCACCCAGGGAATTTACTTCTATGGCTAAATTTTTCATGACACAGATTTGTTAGCATTAGAAAAGTTTACGTCAGGATCAACTAACTCACATTAATTTTAATATTGTATATTCAGGGATCTGAATTTATCGACTGACTTCTGTTGAAAAAAATCAAAAAAAAAACAAGTATGACGTCATATCAGCACGTGTTCTTTGTCTAGTCTAGTGTAAATGTATTGCTCATAGACACACAGGCAGAGCATCAATAATCTTCAAAGTAAAACAATCATAATTGATATTCTAGCAGTTTTAATAACACGGAACACAACATTTACCAGCGTTATTACACGTCGTCATATTTTCATATATGCATACATTGTCACTGGTATCAAACAATGTTCCTGATGGGCAGTCTTGATAGGTCCAATATCTCTTTTTACATTAACATTTCGTCAATATTTGACGAACGAGAACAACAAGAAGTACTATTGCAGTGATTTTTATTATTAGAAACATGATAGTTACCCGTAGAAATACATGTCATCAGATATGCATGTATGCATACTTTGGCACTGGTATTAAACAATGTTCCGTTTGGACAGTCTTGATAGGTCCAGTAGTAATGAACTTCTCCGGTGGTGTCTTTCGTCGCCGACGTTGTACACTGGCAGAATCCCTTACAGTCGTCAGATGGCGTGTACTGGTTGCCGTTCGAATGGTCACAAGCCGCATTCGCTACAGCTGGTTGTCATAAAGAATATTATTTAAGAGCATAGGAGTAGTAGGTATGGTGAACAGATACATATGGAACACAGTTTGACACATGCTGTCTTCGAGTGTTGTACATATAATGGATTTCATAAAGAATAAATATGAAGTAAGATTGCAATTACATTATTAATTAAAGCTACGCAGCCTATCTTAAAATCGCATGACTCTTTGAGCTGATGAACAATCGGTATGGTGAACAGATACATAAGGAACACAATTTGACAAATGTGTCGTCAAGTGGTGAACATGTTGTGTGTTTCATAACGAATGTTTATGAGGTAAGATTGCTATTTATTAATTAAAGCTACATACCCTATTTTAATTTACTATGGATAGTATGCGTGAAACCATCATTAATACCAATTGTATACATTTAATTATTTGTAAAATAAAATATTATCACGTGATATTTTCATGTCTACATATACTAACATTTTGAGCAATTCAGTCCAGTAGTAGATGTTGGCTCTGAAAATAAATATAAATAGCAAATCACAAAATGACAATATTCACAGAATAATTGCAGTAATTTACAACCCTTGTTAGAGGAATTGTTTAAATAATTAATTAAATCGTAATGGAATAAACTCAGTCCTTATTGGCTCCATCGCTTCATTATTATTTAGGTAAAGGAGATATTCTCCGACATACTCGGACATTCTCCTATTTCCTGAGCTTTTTCTAAACCCAAAGCATGCAATAGGTGATGTTTACCTGTAGTTTTCGGTTGATCGTCTGGTTGTTCGGTGCCACTGCCTGGTTCAGGGCCTGCTGAAACAAAATAATGATCATGGTTGTATGTATTCTGTAAAACATCTTACTTACTGTTGTAATAATATAATGTTTAATATTATGGAAATAAATAAAGTGTTGACGATTTGTAAATGCCAAAGATGCTGTTAGTCCATTGAGATTATAGTAATATAGTTTTCAGAAAAATGCTAAAAATACATACCGGTGCTCGATGAATGCTTGAAACAATATTCACACGAAAACAAGTCAAACAGTGACTTGTTGTATAAAGAAAAATAACAATATCGGACAGGGAAAGCAGCATTCAAGGACGACAGTCAACCACAAAATACAAAAACAAACACGCAAACAGACAAACGAGAAGGCAAAAGTAAAAGAAATACAAACGACATCACAAACACAAAAGGGTTGACAATAGGGCTACCGCCTTGGAACGGTCAGTGGCAACAAAGGCCATTGGGGGTTAAACCGGTTATAGTGAGCACCAAACCTCACACTTACCCTACTGTCATCCCATTAAAACAGGACAGTGTAAATAAAGAAATGCCCGCCATGATCTAATCTCTAACCAACAAGGCAGCATCAATAGGCAATATAAGTAAAACACAAATATGCTCGTGTAAATATAATACAAAACAACAATAGCATAGAAAGTCACAATGAATGTACTCAATCACTTGGCAGAAGCCAGAGCAACAAGACAATAAACCATTAAGGGCGCGACAAGAAAGATCATACACAAACATCAAACGCAACCGTCCCAATGGGCTTTAGGTAGGCGTCATCATAGAGTCCACAGCCTGTCCGGTCATCGTACAGTTAAAGAGAAAAGCATAGTGGCGAACTGTAAAATGGTCCACCACCAAGCATGCAGTACGTTGCAAAATGATAGTGTCGTAACCTCTTTTGATCAATTTTTTAACAAGTTTAACAAAGATAGCATGAAAGTGATCATGACCAAGAATCTTACGAAGTTCATAAATTACATCCCCATAGAAGTCATGTTGTGATAGTCCTTGTCGCGGAAGAGTCCTTAAATTACATTTATATTTGGAAAGAAGATCAGGGTTACGATAATAAAATTTTGCAAAGGTTTTACCAAGTTTATGCTAACGGTAACCCGGATTGAGTAGCTATTTAGTTATACAAAGATTACGAATATTAAACTCCTCAACTCGAGTAAAGCTCTTCAAAAACGAATTAGTTGAGACACAAACACCCCATAAGAAGTTGCTCGGGGAACATCCACATCCAAGTGCGGATAATTAACAATGTCAAAATTAAAATCATCTTTCTTGTCATAGATTTTGCTAATTATTTCACCATTTTCAATCGAGAGATGTAAATCAAGAAAAGAAGCGTTATTATCAGATATATTATCTTTGTTAAGCTGAAGTTCTTTAGGATAAATATTGTTAACCATAGTTGGAAAGAAAGGGTTGTCAATGTTCATTATGTCATCCAGACACCGAGAGGTGTCATTAAAGGCTTCAATAACATCTGCCTGGGTATCTGGTGAAAGACTCAACATGAAATCTCTTTCATAGCAAAATAAAAACAAATCTGCGACAAGTGGTGCACTGTTCGTACCCATAGGGATACCAACAATTTGTCTATAAACGGTGGTTGCATACCTGACGAAAATATTATCTAGTAGGAAGATGAGTGCTTCACAAACTTCATAGCAAGTCCACATAGTATAATTGTCTAAAATGACGTTAGTAAAAAACGCTTTAATATTATTACATGCCAAAAATGTAGTATTTTCTCTAGCGAATGTTTTTGAATAAGAGAAATTAGCATGTCTTTCATAATATGATGTGGTAAAATTGTATATAGTGTAGAGAAATCATAAGTGCTTATAGATGAAACATGACGTTTATTGAAAATGTTATCAAGAACGTCTCCTGAATTTTTTATAAACCGAAACAAATTAATCCCAGAGTTTTCATAAGTTGTATCACAATATCGTTTAACGTGATCTTTAACGGCAGTAAGACAAGAAGTTAAAAGTTTGGAGATGTTTGTTGTAGTGCAGGCACTAGCATTCGAAATAAAGCGGGCCTTATATGGAGTTTTATGTAATTTAGGAATGCAGTACATAGTAGGCAGTTTGTTTTGCTTTTCGTCTATCCCAGCCTTAAAAGTAGTGCACCGAGTGATAATGTACTGGAGTATACGAATTGGTGCTGCCGAGTTCCAGAGATAAAACATTGACGTAATGTAGGCGTCAAACAATAATTACATTATTAGCTGCTTTATCGGCATGAACTAAAACAAATTTATTATGAAATTCCTGAATTCCCGATTTTAAATTACCAAAGGAAAACCTAGATCTCGGAGGAAGTACAGACGGGTTAACTGGGTCTAGAAAAGAAAAAATGCAATTGAAACTGTGTTACACTAACATGTAAATGCCGCACACGACTAACTTGCTTTCAGAAGCCACATGCCGTCTTAAATACTTATCAAATAGTTCGTCAACGGCTTTCATCTTATTGTAATACTCACGAGTATATGCGCTTTTAAAATATAAATCAACATCTGTCAAATATAGTCTAAAGTTGTTATTGTTTATCTCAAACATCTTACGATGAGTCACAAATTGTAAAGCTGTTCACATGTTTGCACCTAAGCATTCATTGTAGACAATAATTAGGTGTGCTTTATGTAAAAAGAAAATGAAATGAAATCGCGTTCATTTGGGAATTGTAAATCAAAGTAAAGAACGGAATACATCAACTTATTTTAAAATTGTCGTAATTTGTTGCTAGCGGAGAAATGTGTTGCACTTTATATTACCTCTCATGAACAGACTCAATTAAACCGAGTCTGCTACTATCTCTTTTGTTTGTGTTTCTTGCTTCCAAAGGATCCACATTTCAGTATCTATTATTAAAACGCAATATTATATTTCACGTTTACCTGTAGTTTCTGGTTCATCGTCTGGTTTGTTGGAGTCGCTGTCTGGTTCAATGCCAGCTTGAACAAACAAGTTTCATAGTGGTGAAGACAAAATAAAATGTTTTGGTCAAACACTAAATGACCGGATGTAGATGAGGGCACCCAGGGTATTTACTTCTATGGCTAAATTTTTCATGACACCGATTTGTTAGCATTAGAAATTAATTTTAATATTAATTTTAATATTGTATATTCATGGATCTGAATTTATCGACTGACTTCTGTTGAAAAAAATCACAAAAAAAACAAGTATGACGTCATATCAGCACGTGTTCTTTGTCTAGTCTAGTGTAAATGTATTGCTCATAGACACACAGGCAGAGCATCAATAATCTTCAAAGTAAAACAATCATAATTAATATTCTAGCAGTTTTAATAACACGGAACACAACATTTACCAGCGTTATTACACGTCGTCATATTTTCATATATGCATACATTGTCACTGGTATCAAACAATGTTCCTGATGGGCAGTCTTGATAGGTCCAATATCTCTTTTTACATTAACATTTCGTCAATATTTGACGAACGAGAACAATAAGAAGTACTATTGCAGTGATTTTTATTATTAGAAACATGATAGTTACCCGTAGAAATACATGTCATCAGATATGCATGTATGCATACTTTGGCACTGGTATTAAACAATGTTCCGTTTGCACAGTCTTGATAGGTCCAGTAGTAATGAACTTCTCCGGTGGTGTCTTTCGTCGCCGACGTTGTACACTGGCAGAATCCCTTACAGTCGTCAGATGGCATGTACTGGTTGCCGTTCGAATGGTCACAAGCCGCATTCGCTACAGCTGGTTGTCATAAAGAATATTATTTAAGAGCATAGGAGTAGTAGGTATGGTGAACAGATACATATGGAACACAGTTTGACACATGCTGTCTTCGAGTGTTGTACATATAATGGATTTCATAAAGAATAAATATGAAGTAAGATTGCAATTACATTATTAATTAAAGCTACGCAGCCTATCTTAAAATCGCATGACTCTTTGAGCTGATGAACAATCGGTATGGTGAACAGATACATAAGGAACACAATTTGACAAATGTGTCGTCAAGTGGTGAACATGTTGTGTGTTTCATAACGAATGTTTATGAGGTAAGATTGCTATTTATTAATTAAAGCTACATACCCTATTTTAATTTACTATGGATAGTATGCGTGAAACCATCATTAATACCAATTGTATACATTTAATTATTTGTAAAATAAAATATTATCACGTGATATTTTCATGTCTACATATACTAACATTTTGAGCAATTCAGTCCAGTAGTAGATGTTGGCTCTGAAAATAAATATAAATAGCAAATCACAAAATGACAATATTCACAGATTAATTGCAGTAATTTACAACCCTTGTTAGAGGAATTGTTTAAATAAGTAATTAAAACGTAATGGAATAAACTCAGTCCTTACTGGCTCCGTCGCTTCATTATTATTTAGGAAAAGGAGATATTCTCCGACATACTCGGACATTCTCCTTAACAAAATCTGAACTTTTTCAAAACACAAAGCATGCAATAGGTGATGTTTACCTGTAGTTTTCGGTTGATCGTCTGGTTGTTCGGTGCCACTGCCTGGTTCAGGGCCTGCTGAAACAAAATAATGATCATGGTTGTATGTATTCTGTAAAACATCTTACTTACTGTTGTAATAATATAATGTTTAATATTACGGAAATTAATCAAGTGTTGACCATTTGTAAATGCCAAAGATGCTGTTAGTCCATTGAGGTTATAGTAATACTGTTTTGAGAAAAATGCTGAAAATACATACTGGTGCTGGACGAATGCTTAAAACAATATTCTCATGAAAACAAGGCAAACAGTGACTTGTTGTATAACCATAAAAAACGTTATCGACGGTCTAGAAAAATGAGGTTGGCAAGTAATAATAGTAAAACATAGTTTAAAGATATTGTATATTGTGAAGTTAGCATATATTACGCTACCGCTCATGAACAGTCTCAATCAAATCGAGACTGCAATATTTTGCATGTGTCGTGCTCGGCCGTTTCTAAAGATCCATTACCATACTCTTTTCTAAACACATGTACATATTTATATTGAGGATTGTAAAGTTCAAAAGCTGTTTAAGTATAAAAGCGTGTCGGGTGATTTGATAGTTTGATTTGATTTGAAATAGTTTTAATTAAAATATTCGTTTGATATGCTGCTTAACTTTGAAAGACAATTGTACTCGTTACATGGAGAAATGACAGTATAATTATATCTGACCTTTTGACCTCTAATCCCTTGAGCACCTCTGTGTGTGGATCCAAATATAAAATTGATCTTGCTTACCATTATTGTTTGGGAAAATCATACATTAAATTTCGTTGAATTTCGATTAGTGGTTCAGGAGAATATAGGTGCCGTACGATCAGAAGGACGGGGTGATGGACAGACGGAGGTGTTTACAATATCCCCTAACGATTTTATAGTATGAAAATTCATATCGGGCCTTGATATGAACTCAAACAATTGTGTATATTGGCACGGGATCCTTGTATATTTTGATTTAAATCTCGCGGATTGCGTTGACTGTCTCTTTTTCATTAACATTTCGTCAATATTTGACGAACGAGGACAATGACAAGTCCTATGGCAGTGATTTTTATCGTTAGAAACATGCTAGTTACCAGTAGAAATACACGTCATCAGATTTGCATGCATACATTATGTATGCATACATTGCCACTGGTATTAAACAATGTTTCTGGTGCACAGTCTTGATAGATCCAGTAGTAATGAACTTCTCCGGTGGTTTCGGTGTAATTGAACTTTATTGTATCTGACCTTTTGATCCCTAATCCCTCTAGCATACCTGGGTGTGGATCCAAATATAAAATTGATATTACTTACCATTATCGTGTGGAAAAATCATACACTTAATTTGGTCGAATTTCGCTTAGTGGTTCAGAAGTATATATGTGACGTACGGAAGGACGGGAAGATGGACAAACGGAGATGTTTACAATATCCCCTAACGCTAGTTATCGTATAATCAAGAGGCCCAAGAGGGCTCTGAATCGCTGTATTTGCTATATGGAGTATGTGATGGGAAACACCACAACGGTATGCGCAAGTATGCTTGATCATTCCTGCCAATTTTCACTGAAATCCAGCCGTGGGTTCAGGAAAACTAGTCTGGTTAAGTTTGTGTATACGCGTCCATAACTCCTTAGAGGCCAACGACAACAACAAAAACAGCTTTGTTGCAACACAAACCATTTACGGCGTGTATTCTTTGGTAATATCCTGTAGTTGCTGATTGATCTTCTGGATGTTTAGTGCCACTGTCTTGTTCAAAATCAACTTGGTATATATTAGTTTGAATAATTAACATAATGTTATATTAATTTATAGTATAAATAAATTAGTTGTTTACAACTCTTGCAAATGATAAATTTGCTGACAAAGAATACCGATTCTAAATAATCATTTGTTCAAAAGGATGCATATTCGAAATCAGGAGATATGTTTAAATGTAGGTTAAACTAATGTGTTGTTAGTGTTTTGGAACCTTGGGAATGTTTCCTATAATATATGAAAAGAATAAACATATTTAGAATAATGTTGTTCTAAATATCTTTAATTGGAATTTACCAAGAATAGCTAATTGGTTTCTTAACGATTTTCTTAGAAGAAATAACATAAAGATTTGTTTTATAAGAGTAAATGTCATTAAATTACTGTTTATCCGATATATTTAAAGATACTATAGTTCTATATAAGGCGTGTGGGCGTATACCTAAATCAAATGGGAGGGGTTTTGCGCTGGATCTACTACCAAATTAAACCTTGCGCAAACCCGTATATAAGGAGAGAAACCCGTAACAGGACATCATGTTTAATCCGCCGTTCGTTGTTGCAACATCGATATCAAAAAGAGCACTGTCATAATCATTGAAAAATAGTTAATGAAAAGGACAATACTCTACAAAAAGAGTGGTGAAGACAGGGTTACCGACTTGGAACGGTCAGTAGGCAATATAGCCCACTAATTAGCTTAAATCGATATTAAGTGAACACAACCTCGCTATTATCGTGTCTTATGAACCGTGTACGTCCATTGATGTAGAGATTAAAATGTATTGTGGGGCACTTTAAGGTAATTGAACCAATTATAATCAAAATAACATTAATCTCTATATCATCTAGTAAATATTCAAGATAAAAATGCCTCGTCAGTTATCTATATTTATGTTAATAATTACCTGACTACACTTAACACTTTTAAATTTACGTAAAACATTTAGGCCGTTTCGTATTACGTTAATCGTGGTTTTGAAGTTATTTTGTGTTTCATTCACCATCAATGCTATTTGAGTAAACTATCATGCTGACGACTGGAAATGAATACCGAACACAATTAATCAATGCAATCGCTGCCATGTCCTTTTATTCAACTGATCTTATCAGGAGCTAATTGAAAGGTGCTAACATTCTGTGGCAAGGCAACGGTTTGCGGTTATGTCGTCGTTATGTCGGCTCATTCGAATATCTTATCTTGTAAAGTATCAAAGCGAGATGAACCGTTATGTATTGATATGCAAACATCGATAATCACGTGTCAGTAAATGTGACGATGAGATTATGAATTTTATTCTTTATCTGACTAGTACATGAAGTAAAAAAACAACTGGTTACAGTTGACCTGATATTCTACTTAGGTAATGTAGAATATTAATAAAACGGGGAACCAGTTTAACGAGCTATATTGTAGTCTAGCACTAAATATTCGATCATCCAATCAGTGCTCTCTCTACGAGTTATAGAGTTTTAGAGGATATTAGGTGCATGCATACATGTAGTTATATTACTTTATATTAAAACCTTGCAACATTCAAACGTAGTATGAATGAAACTCGATGGAAACCCATCGTTCTTCATTATACCCGCTAACATTACAACAAATTTGTTTATACATGTATATGCTTTGGTATTTTGAACCAATCGTAAGGCTGACGACGCGGTTACTACATAAACATGTGTTTGTAATACTTTTCAATGTTACATTTAAGTGGCATTACTAACAATTAAACATACCATAGCACTCGCTTTTCTGTGTCATTTCAATTCTGTTGCTATCCGGATATGACGTCACAGGACATGCGTTACATTGTTTGTTTTTCCATGTTGACTTATAGTAACCAGGTCTACATCGTGTACAGGTCTTTCCGCACTCAGATTCTTCGTAGCCAGGCGGACATTTGCCTTAAACAATATCGCAATTATCTAAATTTATTAAAGACATTTTACGGTTTGTTAATAATGTACGCTTTTAAGAATGTTGTTTATTTCTGTGAATGGTTTTCTTTCTGTGAATGGCGGTAAGCAAATGCCAGTTACGTCCAATTTCCAGCTCAATGCAACATTTCGCAGTCTCATCAATTGGCGAGACATAGCTGATACAGGTCCGGGGTATAAACTATAGTAGACAGTGTGTAGGAACAACTTTTGGTATTGCTGTTACTGCTCTTTGATCCCATGTCTATATTGTACTGCCTCAATGACATATCTTGCATATGTTTGTCTATAAGAGATATACTATTTTAGTACACGATCATTCCATTTTTAAGTCATCACTGTGTTGTTTTACCGATTGAATAGGGATTACTTACCGACATTTGCATAATAATACAATACTTACTGACACATTCTTGCCAGCTCTCTGCCCCCTTTCTCAATGTTGTACAGCCGGCAGGACAGGGTTCACAAAGGTCCGAGCCTTCGCTACTCTTGTAAGTTCCATAATCACAGGGTAGACATTCTAGGACTGGCAGACAACGATGACCTTTAGGGCACTTAACTGTATAGTTAAGAATGGAAATTAACTACCAAAAGCAATACATATAAACATTTTCCTTTTGAAATAACGGCTTATATTGGCATGACATATATATTGAAGCAGGTAGTTTATAGTAGAAACATTTTACCATGACAAAGAAGTACTTTAACGATATAACCGTAACACTTTGACGTTAACACGAGAACACCATAACATAGCTTACGATCTTTATGCAATGGTATTAACCCGGTCACAATCAATAACCCAAACCGATTTCGCTGGTTTCCTACTTCCAAGTGGATTGCTCCAGACAAACCATTAAATAAAGGGCTTAAAATTCAACACAAAACAAGGGCTGTCATGCGTACGTGCAAGCCAAACATACATTTAAAGTAAAACAAATGTTGACAACAATATATCAACACTTCTCGGTGACAGTATAACAGGACTACTCTCGTGCTTGTCGATGAACAGTATAGCCGGGCAGCATAGCCGACAACTCTCATGCTTGTCGATGAATAGTATAGCCGGGCAGTTAGCCGAACAACTCTCATGCTTGACGATGAACAGTATAGCCGGGCAGTATAGCCGACAACTCTCATGCTTGTCGATGAATAGTATAGCCGGGCAGTATAGCCGAACAACGCTCATGCTTGTCGATGAACAGTATAGCCGGGCAGTATAGCTGACAACTCTCATGCTTGTCAATGAACAGTATATCCGGGCAGGATAGCCGAACAACTCTCATGCTTGTCGATGAACAAGATAGCCGGGCAGTATAGCCGAACAACACTTATGCTTGTCGATGAATAGTATAGCCGGGCAGTATAGCCGACAACTCGCATGCTTGTCGATGAACAATATAGCCGGGCAGTATAGCCAGACAACAGTCATGCTTGTCGACGAACAGTAGAGCCGGGCAGTATAGCTGACAACTCTCATGCTTGTCGATGAACAGTATAGCCGGGCAGTATAGCCAGACAACAGTCATGCTTGTCGACGAACAGTATAGCCGGGCAGTATAGCCGAACAACGATCATGCTTGTCGATGAACAGTATAACCGGGCAGTATAGCCGACAACTCGCATGCTTGTCGATGAACAATATAGCCGGGCAGTATAGCCATACAACAGTCATGCTTGTCGACGAACAGTAGAGCCGTGCAGTATAGCTGACAACTCTCATGCTTGTCGATGAACAGTATAGCCGGGCAGTATAGCCAGACAACAGTCATGCTTGTCGACGAACAGTATAGCCGGGCAGTATAGCCGAACAATGCTCATGCTTGTCGATGAACAGTATAACCCGGCAGTATAGCCAAACAACACTCATGCTTGTCGATGGACAGTATAGCCGGGCAGTATAGCCAGGCAGTATAGCCGGGCAGTATAGCCGGACAACAGTCATGCTTGTCGACGAACAGTATAGCGGGGCAGTTTAGCCGAATAACTATCATGCTTGTCGATGAACAGTATAGCCGGGCAGTATAGCCAGACAACAGTCATGCTTGTCGACGAACAGTAGAGCCGGGCAGTATAGCTGACAACTCTCATGCTTGTCGATGAATAGTATAGCCGGGCAGTATAGCGGACAACAGTCATGCTTGTCGATGAACAGTATAGCCGGGCAGTATAGCCGAACAACTCTCATGCTTGTCGACGAACAGTAGAGCCGGGCAGTATAGCCGAACAACTCTCATGCTTGTCGACGAACAGTAGAGCCGGGCAGTATAACCGAACAACTATCATGCTTGTCGATGAACAGTATAACCGGGCAGTGTAGCCAGACAACAGTCATGCTTGTCGATGAACAGTATAGCGGGGCAGTTTAGCCAGACAACTCTCATGCTTGTCGATGATTAGTATAGCCGGGCAGTATAGCCGAAGAACTCTCATGCTTGTCGATGAACAGTATAGCCGGGCAGTATAGCTGCACAACTCTCCAGCTTGTCTATGGACAGTATAGCCGGGCAGTATAGCGGACAACAGTCATGCTTGTCGATGAACAGTATAGCCGGGCAGTATAGCCGAACAACTCTCATGCTTGTCGATGAACAGTATAGCCGGGCAGTATAGCTGCACAACTCTCCAGCTTGTCTATGGACAGTATAGCCGGGCAGTATAGCGGACAACAGTCATGCTTGTCGATGAACAGTATAGCCGGGCAGTATAGCCGAACAACTCTCATGCTTGTCGATGAACAATATAGCCGGGCAGTATAGCCGAACAACGGTCATGCTTGTCGATGAACAGTATAGCCGGACGGTATAGCCGAACAACTCTCATGCTTGTCGATGAACAGTATAGCCGGGCAGTATAGCCGAACAACGCTCATGCTTGTCGATGAACAGTATAACCGGGCGGTATATCCAGACAACACACATTCTTGTAGGTGAACACCATATCCCGGCAGTAAAGCCGGACAGCTCTCATGAGTGTCGATGAACAGTATAGCTGGGCAGTATAGCCGGACAATAGTCATGCTTGTCGGTGAACAGTTCAGCCGACATTATAGCCGGACAACTCTCATGCTAAGCACAATTCAACGTTGTCAAAGCTAAAATAATTTGAATATGCATACTGCACTGTTTAATCAAACAAACGAAAATGTACTATTAAAAGACACATCATAACGGGTCCAATTATTAGATGGCAATAACTTTCAAACAGTGACAACACTATCCATTTAAGAATGATATAAAACAAAAGTAGATGATCACATGTACGTATTAACTTATTTGTTTTGATTAACAAGTTCTAGCTAAAATGACAAATTCGAACACAAAATTGTAGTTTAAAAGCTGCACAGGAAATGTAATATTCACAGAGCAAAGTCAGCCAAAACACGCAATTAATATAAACATCAATTACAATGATAAAGTCACGCAACGTGCAAGTCTTCACAAACAAAAAACATGTTGACAATGAGGTACCTCTTTGGATGGGTGGGCCGCATATTTTTCAAATTTTCAAAAAATCAAAAAAAAAAATGGAAATTAATAAAAAATAAAAAAAATGCCACCCCTGGGGTCCTTTAACCCCCTTGCGCTCTTTTGCGCGACCCTTAATTGTAATATATATAATATATTCATGAAGAGGACACGTGCACCTTTGTTTTGACACTGTTCATGTGGGGGTCCGGACCAATGGTTTTCAAAGTATTTTTTTTAGTTTAGAGTTCATCTTTTAGTGTTTTTAGCAGAAAAAAAATCAAAAATCGAGGGAATGTCAAAACATGCGGCCTACCTACTTTGGAACGGTCAGTGGCAAAAAGGCCACATTGGGTTTAAACCAATGTTTAGGGTGCACCAAACCGGCTCATGCTTACCCTAGGTAATTAATATGTTACCGATTAATATCATATGTAAGTGTAAACATTAACTCTATATATATTGAAGGAAAAAAGAAACGCCACTCTGGAATTTCCGCTATATATCATATGTATAATATGCTACTTTTAATCGAATGGTACATGGCTACATTACTCCTTTCCTTTCCGAAAGAAATACGAAAACAACTCATAACGCACCAAATGCTGTCCCTTTAACGTTTCATTATTGATACATTACGTGGTCCAGCCTTAATTCTATTAAGCGATGGAAAAGCTTATATAAGCAAGATTTTATAACGGATATTTCGACAATAAAACACATTTAAAAACATTTTTTACTGAAAAAAATGCGAAAACCTGTTTAAAATTATCTATTAAATGTTTTAATTTACAATACGCAAACTTTTAAATCCGGAGATTAAGATTTTATTACATACCCCAACTAACCCCGTTTTCGCTTTTTGGAGAAGGGGTTGGATGGGGTATGAAAGTTAATACTCGGACCACGTAATGGAACACGCGTTTGGCTCAAGCAGGTGATCAAACTTAGGATGTAACCTTTTGCAATTTCTTTACATTAAATAAAGCACTGAAATGGCGCAAATTTTCAAAGCGGAACTTTAACATTTATGAACTTCAAGTTACAAAGTATAATGTGATTAAAAATTAAACAACAGCACATCTAACTAGATGCAACCTGGAATATTACGTGGAATTAATGTGGAATTAGGTGTGCAGTATATAAATTATATAGCGAAAATTGTGTTTCTTTTTTCCTTTAGTATATAATTAATAAATCAGTGGATCTATACAAAACGGGTCCAATACTTACACCCAAAAAACATGGAAATGGCATTTACTGCATCTGAGACGTTGCTTGACATTTCACTCTGTAATAAAGAAATGAGTATGACAATGAAAGAAACTTGGCATTCCGTCTGTTTATCTAAACCCTGAACCATTCGTGGCATGACACTATAAATGAACTATATATATCTCTAGAATAGTTGAATTAACCGATCAGTTTGCCATTTATCAACTAGTCTAAGCTAGTACAAATGCGTGGGCGGTTGAGTGTATATAGTATGTGCCTGTGTAGGTCTGAAGCGAACCCGCGTGCTTTTGAGCGTACATAGGTGTGTAAGAAGAGCGTGTCTGAGATCGCGCGCGCTTGTAAGAGAAAACACACAACAGCAATTATTGTATCACATATTTGCACGTAGAATATAAAACTGAGCGAACAATTTATACATGGTATTATATTTCAGGCAAACCTGGCTATAACAACTCTAAAATAGTGATAAGTGTATTGTATATCTAGCTTTAAAACACTCTAAGATAAAGATATATGGAAAAAAAACTATAGTTAAACTAAATCTGTGTAACACAATAGTATGTATCAAATTGAAACAGAACAATTTTTGGACATATACATTGTGTGTACTTATCAAATGCTCGAAAACTCGCTATGCTAGAATTGTACGAATAAGAACCATTAATGATTAATTGTTTGTATGTTATAAACGGTACATACTGTAAAATATTTAATATCATAAAACAAATTCATTATAAAAAAAAATATGCTAATCAATGTATTTGTTTATCTTCTTTATATTACGCCTGATGGTGTTTCTTCAAATGTGTGAATTATTCAGTTTAACAATCAGTCATATTATGGAACGTTTTTAATTAATCTCTTGTGCGGTATGTACTAGGTATATGACTATCGACTTCTTTTCTGACAATACGGGTTTTGTTGGTGTTATACTAAATTGTTCCCTTTTATGCAAGTTATTGTTTGAAATCACGCCGATGATATTAATATGTGCTAACAACATGTGTATTACGAAACATTAGCTAATGTATTTGTTAAAACTACCATGGCCAAGACAAAAGTATGTTCTTTTCTTTTTTAAACGCTTGTATTGAACTGAAACAGTACTTCCGTAATTACAATACATATGGGTCAAAACAATGTGTATGTCTGCTTTAAATGTCAGTAAAACCTGCTCAAATACAACTTTTGTAACGGGACCTGATATAACTGAACCAAACAGCTAACGCACCAGTACACAATACCTTTAATATCTCAATAATAACAATCAATAAATCAAAACGAATTTCATTCTGAACGAGACAAATATCTTGTCAATAACGACTGTAAATTAAAAAAAATCATTCGAATCACCTGTCTCCAACGGTACCAGTCGGCATATAATAAGTTCATACATTAATGGTATTGTCTACTGGTGCGTTAGCTGTTTGGTTCAGTGTATATAAACACTTTCAATTACCTGTTATTGTATTGTACTAGGGACTACATAATACTATTTGTAGCAATACTATCAAGGCAAACAAGTTCTCATAAGATCGACCTTTTAAGATACCACACGACACGTTACTCGTCTATTGTGTTAACATTAGATCTCAAACGGGTCGTGTTTAACATATCGTTTGTTTGTCTAAAATAATGGTTATCCTCTGCCAGATATTATCGAGGAGTCTATTGTTGTTTATTTATTTGGTAAATTAATCCATGTGACATTCTAGCGTTTGTTTAGTGCTGTCCGGCGGATGAAAAAAGTCACCCGCTTACAAATCAATAGTGTTATTACTTACTGGTCCTTTGGTATCATCAAGCCCGATACATGTATATGTGGCTTTATAAAGCAGAATATCGTTTTAGCCGGTGCTTTTTCCGGTGCTTTAACCGTTGCTTTAGCCGGTGCTTTAACCGGTGCTGGCGGGCGAGGGATGTGTTACACTTTTAAATTACCTCTCATGAACAGATTCAGTAAACCCGAGTCTGCTACTTTTCTCTCTCGCTGTGTTTGTTGCTTCCAATGGATCCACTTTTTAGTATTATTGACATTCACACTAGCGTTAGATTAGTGTTGTATGGTGGCTGCAAAAAGTCGTCCCACTAGAGTAGTGTTATTATTTCCAGTAATCGACGTCATCAGCAGGTGCACGAGATGAACATCCGTAACGAAGATTTGTCTCGACTCGGTGAGTAAACACACGCATTTCAGCTCGCAATCAATGGTAAAAAGACTCGGTTAATATTCACTTCTGCTAATACTTAGCGAATTGGGAGCAGAATCAAAGAAAGTTAAAAATGAAAAAAAACTCCGCTGAGAATCATCTCGCTAAAATAACTTTCTTTGATTCTGCTCTCAATTCGCTAAGTATTAGCAAAAGTGAATATTAACCGAGTCTTTTTTCCATTGATTGTGATACTTTAGGCATAATTATATATTTATGGACTGAGAATTAGAGCTGAAATGCGTGTGTTTACTTACCGAGTCGAGACAAATCTTCGTTACGGATGATCATCTCGTGCACCTGCTGATGACGTCGATTACTGGGCTTGTATTTACTGGTCCTTTTGGATCATCAAACTCAATCTGTGTGGCTTTGAAACGTAGAATACCGCTAACGCCGGTGCTGACGGGCGTGAGAAGTGCTCCACCTTTAAATTACCTCTCATGAATAGACTCAATAAAACCGAGTCTGCTACTTTTCTCTCTTGTTTGTGTTTGCTACTTCCAAGGGATCCCGTTTTCAATTTTTATTGACATAAACATTAACGTTTGTTTAGTGCTGTGTGGCGGCTGTAAAATGTCACTCCTTTTCAGTATTTATTTCGAGAACAAATGTATGAACATATTTATCTACGCTACGTTTTGAGGTACTTCATTTGAAAAGCCATGCGACACACGACAACACTAATTTAGATGTTGTTACACTTACCGAAATTCCGGTTTGTGAATCATATGTCAGGCTTGTGTCATCTGAAATGGAAACATGTAAGTTTAAGTAGCATAGTGATTAAGACTATGTCCATAATAGACTTCATAACGTCTGCTCCCAACTAAATTATATTTTGTTTATATTTTGTTTATTTCGTCCATTGTAAACATTTTCTCATTTAGGGAAAAGCATTGTTTAAAAACTGGGACCATACGCTGCTGGCCATGGAATGGTACGAAAATACCTCATTGAAGGTTTCATATTCACCGTCATATGCATACCATCTTCGGGATTCTCAAATTTATTTTCATATAGTCTCTTATTATTCTTTTAGAATGGCATAGTTAAAATCATTTCAATGTTTTACTGTATACAATACTGTACTATGACGAGCCTTTAATAAACTATAAAACATATATATATGACTGTATGAATTTCATTAATCCTATAAAACAAAACATGTGTTTAAAAAAATCAGAAGTACAAACCCTGGCCATATGCAGCATGCGACAAAGCAATTCCAAACAAGAGCTTCAAAAATAACTCGGATCTCATACTCTATGCTTCTGTAACATACAATAAGACATATAATTTTATTTTAAAATGTTTTAAAGCCAATACTTCAAGTAGAAGGTTTTAACAAAACTGTTTTTCAACCTCTGAAGTATGTTTCGTTAGAGAATAACAACGTAAGAATAAACTTAGGTAAAACTAGAATATAACGTCTCACACCACAATTAATTTTCCATAGGGTCCCATTGTAATGTTTTTGTTCGTGGCATAGAGATAAAAAAAAAAGATTTTGTAACATGTAGTTATGCTTAAATTCTTCATTGATCCAATATATGCATGTTATTAACTTTTAACAAATATTTACCAGATTGAACCTTTTTTAATTTCATGTTTGCGTGACACCTATCAAAATTTAGACAAAAATACAACCCCGTGGAGATTAGACCCATTTTTCTGTGATCTCTTCCTAAAATGCTGTAGATTTAGAACCTGGTAAAGATAAATCAATGTATCCTGTAAAATGTAGAAAAGCGAACTTGTTTTTTTATCTACCTCCTTCATCTGTAGGGCACGAGTATTCAAGGGAGATAATAGTGGTGTGAGTCCTTAAGGATTTAAAAACGGAAGAGAAATGTCGGTTTTGATATCAATCAAGAAAAAATACACACTGTTTTGCAGATAGATCCTTTACTTGCCAATTTTGAAAACTAAAGTGTATCAATATAAAGTGTCTTTTTTTTTTAATTTAAACTGGTAATTTCAAAATCACAAACAAGATTGGAATGTTCAATTTTTTTTATTACGAGCTTAGACCAAATGACGTGAATATGTTATCTAAACTATTGTTATGAGCTCTGGCCCCATATTCTCGAAACTATTGAGTTGCATTACGTGGTACGAGTATTAACGTTCATACCCCATCCAACCCCTTCTACAAGAAGCGAAAACGGGGTTGGCTGGGGTATGAAATAAAACCTTAATTTCGCCTTTAAAAGTTTGCATATTGTAAAATTAAAACATTTCATAGGTAAATTTAAACAGGTTATCACATTTTTTCAGTAAAAAAATGTTTTTGAACGTGTTTTATTGTCGAAATATCTGTTATAAAATCCTGCTAATATAAACTTTCCCACTGCTTAATGGAATTAAGGCGGGAACACGTAATGGAAATCTCACGCTCAGGCTCAGCTATAAAATTCTTGAGCTTGAGCATGGGATTTTGGCAGAGCCAGTTTCGAGACTATGGGGACTGTTCTGGCAGTAAAATAAGAATTTCTTAAACGTATACTTCAGTCATTTAGATAGTTTTCTTAGTTGACACAAGTATTGACTAACAGTGAGAATTTGTTTAAAAAATTACGATACAATGAACCATAGAAACACTATTGTTAAAATAAATTAAAAACAGTTAAATCTTACCTACCTTTTAAATGTCCAAGACTTTCTGAAGAGAAACTTTAAATTAAGTTCTTTTGACTTCAATGCATTGTTTAAAACAATTCAAAATACGTCATCATTGTAATTTGATATGTTTAAACGTCGGCTTATTTACAAAAGAAAGTCTATTAAAAGAAACCACTAACAAAAAAGACGTTGCAGCATGATCGATTTCATTGATTAAATATAAAAGAACAAAGCAAAACACATATCTATATTATTGATTGATGTGTTCATTGAATGAATACAATGTAAAAAAGAAAACAATGTCACGTTTAGGTGTTTTTATTTGGAAAGAATGTCCAATCAATACAGTATATCTTAAACCGGAAAACTGTTAATATACTATGTTGAATTGCTTTAATTTTAGTTTTATAGTCTATGAATAAAAAGGAAAAAGGTAAAAGCAAACGTTATCGATTTACATGTACTGATGGAGTAAATGTTGGGGTTTCTTCACACACACGCACACGCACATAGAACAGAACAGAACAGAACATATTCTTTATTCACTTAAACTTTACAGTTTTTCGTGATACACAAAAGCATATACATACATTCAATCTACGCGTGAATAGTTATGGTGTATGACAATACATTAAAAATAAATTGAATTAAATAAATACAAATTCAGAGGTATAATAAATATTGGATGCACTCCTATTAGCAATTTCAGTCTTAGTGGAACTGACACTAATCACAATATACAGTAGGGAATAACCCTCCGCCCAGAAAATCTAATTTTCTTAGTAAATAAGTTAGGTCGCTATTAAATATTATTATTGTTTAAACGATTTATACGAAGCAAAAATGCTTTATTGATAAATTTGCTTAGCAGAAGTATTTCTGATTTGTTATTACTTTGAAGGAGAAGCGTAAATTTATACATACTAGGTCTATGTCTAGAGAACCGCTTTAAATACACTGTTCTTAAATCTGAATACAAGGGACATATAAACACAAAATGATACTCGTCTTCTACTTCATTTGTAACTCAAAGCTGACATACACGATTATTTCTTTCAATTCTTTCTCTGCCGAATCGACCAGAATGAATGCGTAAATGATGTGCCGATAAGCGTAACTTTGATAGAGATGTTCGTAAGCTCCTAGAGATAATAATATCCAAGTAAGATTCAAATGCTAAGTTTTCTTTAACTACCTTATACAACATAAGTACCTGCATACACACACACACACACACACAGAATAGAATCCTAGAATCATGTTTTAATTTAACTCTTACTAATATGAAAATTGCAGTTTGTATTGTGAAACTCATTACGTGGTCCGAGTAATAACTTTCATACCCCAGCCAACCTCTTCTCCGTGAAATGAAAACGGGATTGACTAGAGTATGAAATAAAACCTTAATATCAGTTTAAAAAGTTTGCATATTGTAAAATTAAAACATGTACGAGGGTTATTCAATAAGTTCTGTCACTAACGCGTTTTAACAAACAATTATGTGCTCGTTGAGAGTGTTGATGTTTGGTACCACATGAAAGAGAGTTTCAATACCATTCCATTGATGATAAAATGAATGCTGTATCTTTTGTGTGACGAAAGTTATGGAACATTTAATACACGTCACTTATACATACTGAGGCATTTTCGTCCTGATTTTTTTCAGGTATGTTAATTGTTACTTTTTAAATGCCTGTTTCTCTTTAAGTACTTGTCGAAGACCTTTGACATTTCTCATACATTACCAGTTATATCTGTGCATTGCAAGATTCAGAATTTAAGCATGGTAGATGAAAAGGCATTGTCTTAGAAATTAACATTTTAAGCTAACGTGCAAAATTAATTTAATGATAAATGGACATTAAATGGAAGGGCAGTCTTCTGAAATAGCGTTTTTGGATGATCAATATTTTCACGAAACATTGTACAAAATTCTACAATAATGTGTTGAATATGAAATTTAAACACTGAAGGACTAGGACTGTAAAAAAAATATGAAAACATATTAATACTATGAGAATAATTACGACATTTAACTAATTGGTTAACAGTTGAATCTTTAGGTACGAAGCCTGACTGCAAAGCAGTTATGATACGATTTCTTAGAAAAACGTTAAAAACGTGCTTGTGGATAAGTTTTTCCAAAATTGTATCTATCGTTGATAGGAGCGAAATCGACCGATAATTAGAAACATCGGAAGGGTCATTTTTCTTAAAGACAGCGGTAACGTACGCTTCCTTCCACCTAGTTGGAACTTTGCAGAGTCGAAGTGAGCTATTAAAAAGATTGCACAATGGAGTTGCGAGTTGTTTGGAAAGTTCTTTTAGTAATTTGTTGTTAATTTCGCCTGGGCCTGCGGCTTTTCCCAGTGGAAGGGTTTGTAAGATTGATTCAACTTCTAATGGCTGTAGATTAATTATATCGAGGTTTGGTTTGTTAGGGTCTATAACAAGTTGCGGTAATATCTTTCCGTCATCGTTTAGAAATGTTTGGTTTGAAAAAAAATCATTAAGTAAGTTAGCTTTGCTAATATTGTCACTGTAGTAGATAGCACCATGTTTGAGGGGCCGTATATTAGTGGATTTATCGTTTGGCTTGATAAAGCACTTAAGCGTTTTCCACCAGTCAGAACTTGATAAGGTATTTGATTTAAGTTTATTAGATATATTTTCAAAGTATTGTTTTTTCGCTTTACGAATTACGTTTATTGTTTCACTTCGAATTAATTGGTATTTAGTCCAATTTTCGAGTGTGCCTGTTCGTTTTGCCTTCGATAATATACGCTTTCTCTTCCTTATTGATTTGCTAATGTCATTCTGAAGCCATAGGGGATCTTTGGGCCTTACAGTAATAATTTTATGTGGGATGGTCTGTTCTGTCATATTGATGATATGGTTGCTTATATTATCTGCATACTGGTCAATATTTAGATCAAAAAGAGATTCCCAATTCGTGTTTACCGCAGTTTGTCGAATTTGTTCGTAGTCACCTTGGTTATAGAGCCATACTTTACCCTTAAATACAGTGTGAGGAGGTCTAAACTCATTCAAGATACAAAAAATTGGGCAGTGAAATCTAATATTTTGATCTAGGAATGGTTCACCAACACCACTAAACAATACATTTTCAATATCGTCGATGGGTGTGTCTTTCGCAAGACCAATATAATTTTCAATAGTTGTCAAGACAGCAGGAGAAGAACTAGGAGGGCGATAAAAGGATCCTAATAGTTTTGGCTTATTTCCTACTGATATTTCCAACCAGATACTTTCGACGCCAGGGACCTCCAGATATCTGCGACGTTTAGCAGGTATGTTTTCATTAACATCGATTAGTAGGCCACCATGGGCATCGTTTTCCCTGTCTTGGCGAAAAGGTTTGCAATAATTTTCGAACGATATATCGTCATTTAATATGTTTGAAGACAACCACGTTTCAGAGAAAACTATGACGTCAAAGTGCGATAGTTCAGCATAAAGTATGTCTTTTTAGTTGTAAAAACTTTGGACATTGTAGTGAATCAGTGATATGTTGTCTTTAGCAGCATCAACAATATCGGGCTCGAAGACATCAGAATGAGGACCTGGATTACTTTCAACATCACCTGATTGAAGAAGTATAATAGCCATCCATGTAATTAATTCAAATATGCTTAGATATTTAGTACCCTTAGTTTTGAAACTCGATGGGTAGAACATGCCTATACGTGCCGTGTATGCAGCTATGTCAACATACATTAGGTTATACCAGATTCTAGGTGCATAACACTGGGCCCATGACGATCACAACGAGAAGAATCACACAACAGTGTCGAAAGATAAAAGAAGAGAAGATTTTCATTTTTGTTGTGGAATTTAAGAGAGCGAACCCAGTAGTACTATAAATACACTACTTTATCTCAGTGTAATATCCAGTTCAAAGGATATATGCCTAGTGACAGAACATTTTGAAGCACCCTCGTATTAGGTAATTTTAAACAGGCTATCGCATTTCCATTAAAACCCAAAATTTGTGCCATTTCAGTACTTTATTTAATGTAAAGAGATTGCAAAATGTTACATCCTAAGTTTGATGACCTGCTTTAGCCAAACGCGTGTTCCATTACATGGTCCGAGTACTAACTTTCATACCCCATCCAACTCCTTCTCCAAAAAGCGAAAACGGGGTTGACTGGGGTATGAAATAAAACCCTAATTCCGGATTAAAAAGTTTGCGTATTGTAAAATTCAAACATTTAACAGATAATTTTAAACAGGTTTTCGCATTTTTTTTCAGTAAAAAAATGTTTTTAAACGTGTTTTATTGTCGTCATATCCGTTATAAAATCCTGCTAATATAAGCTTTCCCATCGCTTAATGGAATTAAGGCGAGACCATGTTTTTGAAACTATTTCCCAGATTACGAAGCGTTACTATAGTGACAGTTATTGTTGAATGTAGTTAGAATGTAGTTAGGGTTATTTTTAATTTATTTTTGTGACGAACAGGTTGTACAAAAATAATTATATATCAATTTAAGTATGGCACGACCCAAATATGTTTTCGGTATTCTTTCGAGATTTGTTTTTTGGTAAGTGATTGGATTGAACCAAGAAACCAGAATTTAAAGCCGTCATCTAAATCTATCGATTTCATCATTTGTATGCGGTTTAAATAATTCACAATATTAGAGGTCAATTTTGGGAACCACCTAACGTAATTTTAAGGGAAATCTTGATAAAACTAATGACAACATTAAATTGTGTTTCTTGTCTTGCTTTGTCAATTGTATGAGTAATACTATAATATATAGGGCATCCTGCCTGCGCAAAAATTCCACGACATCCATTCATTTACAACAAAAACATGCATAAGGGGCTAGAACCTTATCACTTCAGTGATTCTGCAACATTCTGTTGTAAACACAGATAGAATAAGTTAATTTAAGCTTGTTAATAACCTAATTATATTACGTGGTATCAGACTGTCAGTTAATTTGGTAGAAATATTCTATTGCACAGATTGTGGACGATTTCAGCAATTAGCTTGAACTAAAGAAATATAAAAAGATCGGACAGGGAAAGTAACATGCAAGGAGGACAGTCAACCACAAAACACAGAAACAAACACGCAAACAGACAAACAAGAAGGCAAGAGTAATAATAAATGCAAACGACATCACAAACACAAAATGATTGACAATAGGTCTACCGCCTTGGAACGGTCAGTGGCAAAGTAGCCCAATGGGGGTTTAAACCGGTTCTAGGGTGCACCAAACCTCACACTTACCATACTGTCATCCCATTAAAACAGGACAGTGTTAATAAAGAAATCCCCGCCATGATCTAATCTCTAACCAACAAGGCAGCATCAATAGGCAATATAATTAAAACACAAATATGCTCGTGTAAATATAATACAAAAAATAATAGCCTAAAAAGCCACAATCCATGTACTCAATGACTTGGCAGAAGCCATAGCAACAAGAGAATAAACCATTAAGGGCACGACAACTTTATATTACCGTTTATCTGAGAACTCAAAAGATATAAGCTAATTAAACATTTGTGATAACGACATAACGTTACATAGTTCTAACACGTTCTCCAACCCATATTGACAAGGAGTCTGACCACGTCAGGCATTTTCTAAAAAATACTGTATCTTAATAAAGGAATTTAATTCATTGACATTCGTTTCGTTAAAATCGGAAATTCAAGTATTTCGTAATAAATTTCGTCAATGTTTATCTCTGGAACTCGGTAGCACTAATTCGTATACTCCAGTTCATTCTACTAAAGATGATGCTGTTTCCACACATATGACACGGTGCACTCCTTTCAAGGCTGCTGTAGACGAAAAGCAGAAGAAACTGCCAACTATGTACTGTATTACTAAATTATATAAAAATCCGTATAAAGTCCGCTTTATTTCGAATTCTAGTGCCTGCACCCCACAAACATCTCCAAACTTTTAACTTCTTGTCTTATTAAGTTTAAGCATATTCCTTGTCGTACATTAAATATACGCAGAAATAGAGAGTACGGGAGACTATCATTCTCATTGATCGAAATGGTAGATGTTACATTCATTGAGTTGTCTTTGTCTTTTTAAAACTCTCTAATATAAAATCTACGATTACCGTTCATGATAGGGACATATAACATTCGTGTACACTTTAAACCAGCATCAAACTCCTTAAAGGTATCTGTGTTTGTATTGTTAAGCCAAACATAGCGTTATGTTAAAATCCAAATGTTGTTTATAATTTCAGGAGCACATTAGTAAAGTAGATAAAGAACATATGTTTAATTTTAAAGGGACTGGATGCGATTTGGATTTAATTGTATAAAACAGCCTTAGTTTTGATCCTGTATGGTTTTTTTAAATAGAATACTAAGGCTGGTGTGATAGAGTACAACGAACCCCATAAAAATAATAAATGACCCTGATTATTATTCTACATACAATAATGACCCTGGTATTTAATATTTTATTGGCGAACAATGGCTCTTTTGGGAAATTCCAGTAATATTAAATGACAACTAACATGCAGAACAGTGACCACCGTAAAATAACGGTCACCTCTGAGTGATTCTCATCTCCTCCACCATAGCACCCGCTCTTTCTGTCTAAACTATATCTCTCTCTTCCTTGCCATTAACCGTGTATTTCCCTATGTCTCTCCTTCCCGACCACATTTCTCTTTTTCTGTCTTTCTCCCTCTTTTGCCTTCTCCATCTCACCCTTTTCTCTCTCTACCTTGCTCTCCGCTTTCCTTATACTTGATCTAACTTCCGCTCTTCTCTCTTTCCACCTCTATTTCTCTGACCGTCGTCATTTGCAATGTTCTCCCCAGCTACCTCTTCCTCCCCTATCTTGCCACTTTTCACTCCATCTTCCTCTCTCCCATTTGTCTCTATTCCACTCCCACTATCTACCTGCTCTCCATCTCTCTTTCGCTCCAGTATCTATATCCCTTTCCCGATTCCTTTCTCGATATGGATATCTTTACCCCCTCTCCCCTATCCACTCTCTCTCTCTCTCTCTCTCTTTCTCTCTCTCTCTCTCTTTAGTGTGTTATGATGTAGAGATACAGTTCATCAACGTGTGTTGCAGCTACCTTTTTTAAGGAGTGAATACATACGCTTGATTTCTGTGTATCTCGTCATAGCTAGGCGCCCTGCCGTAGTTCGTCCGAAGGTTGTCTGTCCTTGGTAGTTCACAAATATTTCTTCCTATATATAATTCTGCCTTGTGAACGTGAATCTCTTACGAGATCCCAATTTCGAAAGTTGCCGTAGTGAGTTCAAATTCTCTCCCTTTATTATATTTACTGAATTCACAGTATCCCCAAGATCCGGCACCTTTCATTGTCACTGTCTCAATATAGCTGTGTGTGGTTGAACGCTTAAATGTGGCCCACTCATATGAGCTATAATTGTATGTATGTATGCGTCTATATGTTAATTGTGCCTCCAGACGAGTGTGTTATGATGTAGAGATACAGTTCATCAGCGTGTGTTGCAGCTACCTTTTTTAAGGAGTGAATATATACGCTTGACTTCTGTATATTTCGTCATAGCTAGGCGCCCTGCCGTAGTTCGTCCGAAGGTTGTCTGTCCTTAGTAGTTCACAAATATTTCTCCCTATATATAATTCTGCCTTGTGAACGTGCCAATTTCGAAAGTTGACGTAGTGAGTTCAAATTCTCTCCCTTTATTATATTTACTGAATTCACAGTATCCCCAAGATCCGACACCTTTCATTGTCACTGTCTCAATATAGCTGTGTGTGGTTGAACGCTTAAATGTGGCCAACTCATATGAGCTATAATTGTATGTATGTATGCGTCTATATGTTAATTGTGCTCCAGACGAGTGTGTTATGATGTAGAGATACAGTTCATCAACGTGTGTTGCAGCTACCTTTTTTAAGGAGTGAATATTTTCGCTTGCTTTCTGTGTATCTCGTCATAGCTAGGCGCCCTGCCGTAGTTCGTCCGAAGGTTGTCTGTCCTTGGTAGTTCACAAATATATCTCCCTATATATATATATTTACTTTTATTGTGGTTTATCTTTAATTTTTAGCAACAAACATTTTGTATTTTATTCAACACTGATATGCATTCATAGTTTTCAATATTCATTTTAAGGGACATTATGTAACGCATACCTTCTGTTCTACAAAGATCCACCCATTATTTCAATTTGAAGAAATGCATACGGATTGGGTAGCTGAACAATATAAGAAACTGTCATGGGTATCCGGTATAGGTCGGGGATTCCAGCACGAGGTATAATTGTTTTAATCGGGACCAAGTTATGCCGAGTTTTGGAATGACCGGATACCCATGATATATTATTTTTCTTGCATATCATTTACATTCTGTGCATTGACGTCACCAAATACAAACGTTGGCATGATTATTTACACAATGACGTCATGCAAGTGTCATTGTTGATATCAGCGCGCGACTTTTATCTTCCCCCATGTGTAAGATCGGGCTTTCCGTCACCCAATGGCATGTAAAACGCGGAACACCGAATCAGGTATGCAAGAATATATATTGGGCAATATGCAACCCATTTACACCCATTGATACGCGTCATATATACGGGTATATCGTTTATGTAGCAAGAGTATGTTAGTATCATTTTTCAATGACAGTTTCATTGTAGTTTAGAAACATGTACTTTATGCTGATATCTATATTATTCGAAAGAAATACCATACAATAACCATTGCTAGTCAGTAAAATGTGAATGATAATCGTTAAAGATGAATGGCCACCCTTTTTGTAGTATTATCAATTAACAAATTTTACTCTTAAACATCATATAAACGTTTCTTCATAGTCTCGGAGAGAAACATATATTGAAAACCGCTACTCAGTTGTATAGAAAAATAAGTATTATTTACATGACGCAGATACTACTTTTCAACTGCGTGACTGCAAGGGGAAATGAGGTAAATCTGAATTGTTTAGCTGCACAACTATTGCCAAATAATTGATAAATACATTTACCTGTGGATTATTTTACCTGTTCAAAGTTTTTTACGTCATCAAATAAAATCTTAGTCTCGCTTTTCACAGATATTGCAATGTGTAAATTGTATATATCTATTGTTGTTATTGATTTCGATTTAAATAAACATAAACATGTTCATGAAACAAAACATGGTCGGAGAACTTTAACATTTACCGTCGCTCATGATTGCTCATCTTCGGATATACATGTATAAAATGTAAAGAATTGGTTCGGTAGAGTCCTAGCTATAAATAGCGGCGGAGGGATGTACCCGCTGATGACAGTCCACACTCTATTGTGCCTATAGGTATCACTTCACAGTTAGCTCCCTTGAAAAGCATGTAGACATAAAAAGTAAGAGTTGGTTCTTCGATTTTAAATATTTTTAATAATTGCTGACAGATATGTTATTGTCGCAGGTAAAATGAACACTGTGCAACTATAAGACGACATTGCTACCAACATATGACAGTTTTATGGGTGTTGAAGAAGAGTAGAGATTCTAGTACAAAGTGTGGAGCAAAAGCCCAAAATAGTTCAATGGATGCCATGACTCAAAATAAAAACAAAACTCGTCAACGTACCAGATTTTGTAAATCTTTGTGTTGACAAATGACTGCGTTTCATACAAAAAGTGACTTTTAGCTTGGAAACGTGCGGTAAACTTTATTCATATACTCCAACATAGAACAAGTTCACTGTATTGTGAAACCAACACCTTCAGGACGTCTTATTGGTTAAACGGCGGAGGGACTATAATCCTTAAAACCACACACATGCACACACACACACACACACACACACACACACACACACATCCGCTGATGTGTTTTCAAAAGGATGAAATACGAATAGTTTGCGCATAACTAGTAATAAAAACACGATACTCAACTTTTCAATATGAGTGATTTCCTAGACGGCTCAAATTAACTTTTGTATCAGGTCAACTTATGTCAAGTAGTCTTAACCAATAATACTCAACCGTGTTTAAATGGGCAGTCACCGTCAATGGGATTGCGTTACTAAGATTCTAATAGTGCAATTTATATATGAAATTATTCTCTTGTATCGTCATTCTATTTGTGCTAGGTTATAAGGTTTTTCTCTTGCAAATTGGGTATTCTCTTTTGAAGCGTTTCTTGTGTATATACATGTATACTGGTACGGGCTATTGTTCTGATCACTTGTGGATTTGTACTTAGTGATAACTATAGTTTGTGTCCTCCAAGCACCCTTCACTATGCTGTAATATCTTTTTCTTTTCTTTTTTTTAAAGATTGGTACTGTATACATTATTTAGATGTTTTCCAAAAGAAATTTTAACATGATTATAATTATGTTTTCTATGGAAAATTGTCTATGTATGTATAGTTATCTCAGTGCATGTATACATATCTCCTATTTGGGGAATATTTTTTATTCGTTTTACATTTGTTTTTAAGAGAGGTATTTGACTTTTTCAGATGTATTCCTTCCATGAAGCGTTCCTGTACCAGGAGGACCTTTCTCTTCACACAATTGGCCTTGATCAGATCATAACGTCTTCGTTTTGAAATTCTATGTTGTGTATCTGCCTGATAACATACGCCTATTACCTAAGATTGTTTCTGTTGTTTTTGCATGCTTGAGGATAAGAGAATAATTGATTTACTCACGACATTAAGAGTGAGTAATTAATTAATATACGTATCGTAGTACACAATTAACTGCGGATCAAGTTTGTAGAGACCAATTACGTTAAGAGGGTCATTATGTTGAAGAGGGTGAGATTATTATTTCGCGTACAGTACATTGTTCAGTAGGAAACACTTGTAGACGATATATTAATATAGTAAGTGGGCATTGTTAACAAACTGGTTATTGCAAAGTTCTGTATTGTATGGTATATATATGTATTACTTTTAATAAAGGCAAGGATTCATATACTAACCTAATATGAATACAACAAATTTAGCATTTTGATATTCAGTACTGTGCAACTCACAAGACAAACTCGTCTATGAAATTATGTAAATCCGCAAATACCATACATGTAATGTTGCACATTTGCTAATCAACTGTATGAATATACCAGAGCAGCAACGAGGATTGCGATGGAAATAAATCACGTATTATTTCTCATTGTTTCATCGGTAATATTACAATCTGACGCGCAATATTATAGACAGTATCAAGCATTAAACGATAAAATAAATCTAATTAAGAAAACGCTAGAGCGTGAAATCGATGACTTAAAATACGAGGTTTTGGATCTTAAAGCTGAACTGCATATTGAGCGGGGTCGAACAGCTATTTTGGAAAGTATTGTTAACGGATCGACGCTAGATGCTGATGGACAGACACCAGATTTTAGTAAGTGTAATATCTTAAATTGATTACAATATTGCATATTTCTGATATATTCTCAGATATAATAAGAGCATGCATTATTATTTCTTTTCAATCGGTAATTCTAATTATCATATTTAGAGTGAAATAGTGGTGCCGAAGTCATTGGTAACACTTGAAAGAACGGACTGGATTACATCTAGTCCGCAACCTTCGTAGCTGTTTCATTCAAAAAAAGTTCTAGTTACATTTTCTTCTTCAGAAAAGGAAAACAATATCATAACAATTAGAAACAACGTCAATATATTATGTAGTCGTCTTTTCTAATACATCCAGGAGCTGATGACGGTTTTAAAGAACACGTACAAAACTTGATAAATGACGGAAAACATTCCATAAAAGAACTGAACAGTCAGGTGACAATGGCGGTTGAAAGAACGACCAACAATAGTATGAATGTGGAACAGCATGGGCTCATGTTACGCGATATTAAACAACACATGCAGGAAACCAGTAACAATTTAACTCTGACTGCATCTGGCCTTCAACATATTATAGCCACTAACGTCCAGCTTAATAGTGTTTTAAAAGGCAGCATCGATGATATAAAAATAAGTGTTGAAGAGTTTGTAAAACTTATGCAGAGATCCTTCCAGGCCGAGAAAACGCTGCGTTTGCAGTTTCAAGAAAAATTGTCAGAGGAGCTCGCATCTATGGTGGGTGATATTTTTGAAACAAATACAACGGCTACATGCATAAAAGCGGTCAAAGAGATTCGTTTTCTTACACGATGGATGAACACATCGAATGCCGATTTGGTCGATATTCGTAAAGAGCTTAATGAGATGAATAATCATTTGAGAATCCTCAACAAAACGCTAACAGCAAGCAGTATTAAACAACTTGAAGGCAAGTTTCATTTTAATCACAGATTGCAAAATATCAAAAAATTAACCAATACGCCAACTAGAACAGTTGTTATAGGTTATTAGATTGGTATTGAGATATATGCACGAGTTCGTTCGCGTATTAATATTGCCCAACTTTAGGAGCGCAATATTTATGCGCAAAAGAACGATTGCATATATCCCCTATATAAATATAATAACCTGTTTTTTGCAAAGGCATTTTAAGTTAGAACAGTAAAATAGGTTGTTACTTTTAATTTTCACCAAAAACATTTATTTTAAACAAACATTACATTTATTGTGGGAATTTTCATATACTTTCTTTGACATAAACTTTCTTTGACATAAACAGACAATTGAACGAGTATACATTACACATCCAATATTACTTTACTACACGTCAGTATGAGCGAATATTGACGTTTCCTGTTACATTGAAACTATACGGAGCTTGTAAATGCATATGCAATAAGATGTTATTTACTCGGATGTATGGAAACATATTATACACATACGTGCATTATAATATGTCAGTGTTTTGCAATTGCGTAATATAACAAAAAGTGCAATATGAACTTTCTCACATGTTATTTTTTGAAAGAAACATGGTTGTTTCATATGTTCTATGCATATACGTGCATTATAATATGTCAGTGTTTTGCAATTATGTAATATAACAAAAAGTGCAATATGAACTTTCTCACATGTTGTTTTTTGGAAGAAACATGGTTGTTTCATAAGTTATATGCATGACCGGGTCGTTATGCAGAATATATAAAATATGATTGTATTCTATCTCTGTATCACGATGTACATGTATTCTTCGTATTTGGTATTTGCGATATACAGTGCAGTACATGTACATCAAATATATACATTATACGAATTGCACTCATCTTTAAATATAAACTGCGTTGTTAAACTTAAATATTAATTTATCAAAAGCAAATGAAATAATTATTCCATCAACCATTTAAAAATGGTTCATATTGGTAATCTTACATATACTAATGCGTTAAGTGTTTCTCAACGTTATTAGCATATCTAAGTATACACCCAGCTGGGGTTTTCAGAATATTCGAAAAATAATGTAAGATTTAACGCACTTACAGATCCAGAATTTCATATTAAGGGGCTGAATTTTAAAAGAAAAAAGCGAAGAATAAAGAAAAAATAACACTCCCAAAACACCGTCTTATATGTAAAGGTAAAACGTGGTTGCGAGTGGCACATACGCATATTCTTCCATTTTAGATGTTGGCGCAAGTTCTTTTTCCAGGGCAAGACACATACAATTTTGATAACTGCATATAAAGAGCGGTCGATGCTAGATAACTTAAATGGACATAATAATGTACAATTTCAAAAGAATATCGACACCTACTAATGTGGGTAGACACAAATATGATGATAATTTTCAATTCATATCTCTAGGTGAAGGTCATCAGTTCACACCCTCACCTAAAGTAGGACAACATACAGATACGACGAAAAGCAATGATGCCGATACGCCTACGGTAGAACCACAGACTTCAGTGACCTTGACCCCAGGGGGGCCCAGGATTTACCCGATATATGGGGAGGAACTTTCTCGTAAAATTTCTATAGGATCCAGAGTGGTTAGAGGAAAAGACTGGACTTGGGGAATTCAGGTTTGAATTTTGTATACTATATGCATAAATGATAAATGTTGTCATCATTTTTATCAAATTCTTTGTTTTATTTCAGTGTTCCGTTCAATGATCCAGGCACTTAAGTCAATGACTATTGGTCCGCCATCTTTAAAAAATAAATGAATAGGGTATGGTCAAGTGAAATATTTAACCAAATGCATAATTTCTGTCATATAAGTATTCTGATATTATGTTCACATCAATAGTGTCGAATTAATTTCATGTAATCTATGGTTGATATTGCTTATGCCTAAAATATGCATTTGGTAGGAAATTTCACTTGATCATATTCGATCCATTTTTTTATATTTTTAAAGATGGCGGACCAATAGTCATCATGTCGCCTTGATTACAAATCAATAGTATCAGTAGTGTAATAATATACTGAGACATCAAGCTCAGTCGTTGGGCTTTAAAGTAGAATACTAAGAGGTGTGGGAGGTTTAGTACTTTATATTACCTCTGATTAACATACTCAATAAAACCGAGTCTGCTACTTTCCTCTCTTTATATGTGTGTTGCTTCCAAGGAAAACACATTTTCAATTTGTATTGACATTCAAACGAGCGTTTGTTTATTGCTGTATGGCGGATGTAAAAAATCGTCGACTTCAAGTTAGTACTTTGTGTTATTACTTACTGGTCTTTTGAGATCACTAAGTTCAGTCGTTGTGACTTTAAGGTTGAATACCGCTTAAGACGGCGCGTGAGAGGTTTTGTACCTTATATTACATTTCATGAATATATTAAAAGAGTATGATAATGGACCTTTGGAAACGGCCGAGCACGACACATACGAAATATTTGCAGTCTCGGTTTGATTGAGACTGTTCATGAGCGGTAGTGAAATATTCTAGCTACCGCTCACGCCCTCTAGCCCCGGGTTGAGCAGAACTCAATATTCATAAAATCAATAGTACACAATTTAAACCATCCCAAAGATGGCATGCATACGGCGGTGGATATGGAGTTATTTGCTTCCCCATGTCGTACGGCGTATGGTCCTAGTATCTAATAAAATTAAGTCCGAGTCTGCTGTGTGATTTCTAAATAAGAATATCGCTTAAGCCGTGCTAGAAGACGTGAGAAATTAGGTACCTTATATTACCTCTCATGAACAGACTCAGTAAAACGAGTGGTACTACTTTTATCTCTTGTTCGACTTTGATGCTTCCAATTTTCTAAACCACTTTACTCTATAATTATATACCATGTCCAACTAACAGGATGGTAACGGTCCAGGTACAGTGGATCAATTGAACAGAAATTCTCAGCAGGTCATGGTCACATGGGACAGAGGCAAAACAAAGCGTGCCAACTACAGAATAGGTGCATCTGGCAAATACGACCTTTATCTCCTTGCGGAAGAAGGTATGATCATCAATACTACACACTGTATACCAGAATCTAAAATATCATTTTCGATTTTTAATTTTAGATGGCACGAATATAAGCAATCTAACTGATATTCGCAAAGGTCGTTAATAGATTTTGTTATAAGTAAACATGCCTTTTATATTCATTTAGATGTAAATCGGAAAACAGGTAGTATGTTCTTAATCCTCAAATTCCACATTAAGAGGTATAATTGTAACACGTATAGTATACAATTCACGGTATCATCATCAAACACAATAAGCCGTATGTCATGATATGTTGTCTTTTAGCCAAATGCCAGGATATGTTGTCAATTAACCATATGGCATGATGTGTTGTCAATTAGCCGTATGTCATAATATGTTGTCTTTTAGCCGTACGTCATGATATGCTGTCAATTAGCCGTATATATGTCATGATATGTTGTCAACTAGTCATAAGCCATGATATGTTATAAATTAGCCGTATGCCAAGATATGTTGTCAATAAGTCGTATACTAAGATATATTATCAATAAGCATGGCATGATATGTTGTCAATTAGCCGTATATCATAATATGCTGTCAATAAGCCATATGTTGTGATGTTGTTCAATTAGCCGTATGTCATGATATGTTGTCAATTAGCCGTATGTCATGATATGTTGTCAATTAGCCCTATGCCATGATATGTTGTCAATTAGCCGTGATATGTTGTCAATTAGCCGTATGTCATGATATCCTTTCAATTAGCCGTATCTCATGATATGTTGTCTATTAGCCGTATGTCATGATAGTCTTGTCAATTAGCCGTATGTCATGATATATTGTCAATTAGCCGTATTTCATGATATGTTGTCAATTAGCCGTATGTCATGATATGTTGCCAATTAGTCGTATGTCATGATATGCTGTCAATTAGCCGTATGCACCCATCACGAATTGAATAGAATATTGTTTTAACGGCTCATCAACACAGTATAGGTTATTTAGAGCCGCCCCAGAGATAGGGGAAGGATACATAGGAATTCGGGAACCGTGCCCTACTCTTATTATCTAATAGATTCCTATATTTCTTTATCGTGCTCGGAGGATAGACCGATACACTGGACCGCCCGGTTTACATCCCCATCCGACGGACGAGGCTAAGGGAAAGTGACGAAACTCAGTGGCCCTACGGAGGATTGAACCCGGGGCCTCCGGTAACTAATCCGCCGCGCTACCGACTGCGCCACGCCAGCGCACCCATCACGAAAGAGTATACATTACACACCCAATATTATTTTACTACACGTCAGTATGAGCGAATATTGACGTTTCCTGTTACATTAAAACTAAACGGAGCTTGTAAATGCATATACAATAAGATAAGTTATTTACTCGGATTTATGGAAACATAGGATACATATACGTGCATTATAATATGTCAGTGTTTTGCAATTATGTAATACAACAAAAAGTGCAATATGCACTTTCTCACATGTTATTTTTGGAAAAAAAACATTGTTGTTTCATATGTTCTATGTATTACCGGGTCGTTATGCAAAATAGATAAAATATGAGTG